>CM071863.1:4844340-4891941 GCA_036759665.1 Gynandropsis gynandra | reverse complement strand
TACGAGATACATGGAAACCGAGTACAATAAACAAGGAGAAAATCAAACTTACAGGAGAGAATCTTGCTAATGATCCAATCAAGCTAATTAAACAAGGAGAAAATCAAGCTAATGGGAGAGAATCATGCTAATGAGCCAATCAAGCTAATTACACGAGAAACACGCTCCTAATAATAACTATATTAAAAAATCTAGAAGAATAACTGTTATTTTTTAACCATTTAGACGATCTGAATCAAGAAGCAATGAAATTTAAAATGATGAAAAAAAGAACATGAAAAGAATATGTTGAGTTAATATTATTCAATAGAATATATACATAAAAACTTAGTTTAACTAAACTAAGTGACTTATCTAACTTGGTGAAATACCTAATACTTATCTAACTTGATAAAAAATCTAGAAGAATTAACTGTTATTTTCTAACCATTTAGAAGTTACAATAAGGTAACACTTTGGTTATAAACACATGCAATCCCTGTAGAATTTAGAAATTTACGAAATTTGTAGAAGCGTACCTTGATCTATCGAGAATACTGAAGAAACTTTGAATTGAATCTTCCAACGAACAATTTGCGACAACGAGAGACTTTTCTTTCTTCTCTATTATGAAACAAAAATATTTCTATATGTCTATATATTCACTGAGGACCATAAACCCATGTATTTATAAAAAAAATATGAATTGATTTCTACACTTTTATTTCATAATAAGTACGCTCTTTAGCCATAAGCTACTATATAAGATCATTTTAGTTTTGGCAAATAATATAATGGTACTATACATTTAAATTATACATATATGGCGTAGTGGTTATGTGTTTTCATAATTTTTTGTCTCATTTCTAGGTCACCAGCTCGACTCCATCTACAGGGTATTGTATCAGTTCCCTTTAAAAAACATCAAAACTCAATGTTTCATTAATTTTTTTAAATAATAAAACAAAAAGAAAACGTGTGTATACATACATGTATGTCTGTATATCATTCTTCGTCAATTAAAACATGAGCAAACATAAAAACAGAAACCAAAAGTCACAAAACGGTGGAAAATTTTAAACCACCATCGAAGAAACGTCATGACCTTCTTTGGCACCATTTCGTCGAAGACCTCCATTGACCCTCTTTCGTCCATTTTCATCACGATTTCGACGGTGAACACCATCGGCGTTCAATTACATTGCCGAACGATCGAAATTTCACTGTCCAACCATAATGAAAGTGAGCAATCCTTTCGAGTGACAGTGAAAAATTAAGCAAAAAAACGAAACGATAGTCACTCTTTCAAGCTGTAATAGAAACGATGGTGAGTTTTCGAAAAAAAAAACTTGATGGTTATAATCTATTGAAATAGAACGATGTGTTGACCCGTCAAGACATATCCCAATGACAGTCATCCCACCCATTACAAAAAAACATGTGATTTCCAACGGATATATCCATTGGAAATCTCAATATTTCCGTTGAAAAGACCGATTCCTAATAGATTGCAATGGATCCAAAACCGTTGGGAATCACTCGTTGCAAATCCACATCTAATAGGATTTGTAACGGGCATGCAACGGATATTGTTCATTGAACTTTTTAAACGGTCTGGCAATAGATATATCTGTTGGACATTTGTAATGGATGTCCATTATAAAGAGTGCAAAGGATGCCCGTTATAAAGCGTGCAATGGATACCCGTTACAAAGAGTGCAACAAATACTCGTTACATGCAATGCAACGGATGCCCATTGAAGCATTGTTACGGATATCCGTTGCCCGTCTGTTGACTTGTGAAATGGTGAGAATTGAACGGTTTCAACGGATACCCGTTAGCTGTATGGCGAGAACTAGCAACAGATTTCCGTTGCAAAAGAATGAGAATTTTTTATTTCAACGGATACCTTTTACAATTTTTTAAAACTATCAACGGGCATCCGTTAGGAATTTTACAAAAAAATTAAAAACTTAATTAATAAAAAATTTCACAAATTAAAAACATAATTTATATTATATAACACTAAATTAGAAGCATTGTCTTTATCGCCGTGATCGCCAACACCTCGTGAAGGTGTTGCATCAGAATCGATTATCGGGTCTTGTCGCGACGTTGTTTCCCCAATTGGTTCTGGCGGTTTATATGCTCAGTCGGTTAGCAATTCGATGATGTTCTCCATGTGATGTATCTTTGCTTGATTTTCTCGAAGTGTGGTTTCGAGATGCTTGATAGGTTGTTCTTGCGTATAACTCTCTTACACCACGGGAATACCGTCGTGGCTTCCTCGATGATATGATTTTAAAATGAACCGAGACCATATAGACACTCCTTATATGATCTAACCGACTACAAAATAAAAAGAAACGTTAAAGTTAGAATCATTAAAAAATATTTTATTTAATAAATGAATTACAAACAATAATTTTATTATTTACCTCCAAAAAGATTTTTTCCTTTTGTAAAGGACTAAGATCGTTGGGAGTTGAACCGCAGGCTTGTGATTGCTGTGTGATCTTATCCATCACAGATTTCACGATCCGTTCCGCCCGAGGGTCGACGAGTTTAGGTTTTTCGTTCTCTTTCCCGACGATGAATTTCTTTTTGGTGTGGGTTTCTACAACCAGTTTAAGACGAATTGATTCTCTTCTTATTCTCTGTATTTGTTATATAAAATAAATATAATTAGATAAGAATAGTGCAAAATAAAAAAAATTAAATAATAACTAAAAGAAATTTAACAATTCTTTCTTTCTTTTCGGGAATGATTTTGATCCCAATGTATGGCGATACAAACCATCTTTGGGGACCTTCTCATTGTACCAACATTTCTTGGTCTTCTCGCTCATAGCCTTGAAGTCTTCAGATTCTCAATGTTGAACGAGTTGGTTGAATACCTCGTTCGTTACCCATGTCGGTTTGGCATTCTTCTTGTAGTAGTTGCGCTTGGCGTTGATCATCATCTAGCGCAATCGGGCTTGCATTTCGTGCATCTAAGTTGTGTAGATGCGCGATGTATCCTTCTTCTGCCATCTGTATGCATATTGCAAAGTAAATTATAATAAATTAGTTTACAATAAAAGTAACTAATAATTTTAAAGTTAAATTTTATATTATTTGTTACTTACGATGAATGTACACCACCATCGGCGATGTATAACTTCTGACGTCACTTGTAAGAAATAACAGAGGTGCTCCTATAGCGATCCCTGGATGATGTTGTTGTTTGTATCTTTGAAAACATCATCCACATCAAACCTACACGTGAAAATGGCATAATTAGATAATATTTATAATGAAAAATAGTATAAATTATGAATTTGAATTCTTATCATAACATCACGTCAGGACGTTTAGGATCGATAATCTAGAGGGTGGGACATCAGTAGAAATTATCGATCAAGGCGTCTATATCTACCATATCATCTTTTTCATTAAATATTGGTGGTGCCAATATTATTGAAAAAGGACGATATGGTAGCGGTGGAGACAAGGATGGGGCTCCTGCCGAACCCGCCAAAATACCACCATATCCGATGAATCGTCTAGCCCTCATATTTAATTTGTGTTTAAGAGTGGTTTGTGTTTGAGAGATTATAAGATTTGAGAGAAGGTTTGTTTTAGAATTGTATTGAAAAATGAAACTATTCAAGGTTTAATATACAGAAATTTCCAACGTACATCCATTGACACGACGTTTTGGTTTTGCAACGGGCATCCGTTACAATTTTCAATGGATGCTCGTTGGTATCACGTATTCCAGAGGAAACGGACGCCGAAACGACCGTACATCTCACCTTGCTATGGGCATCCATAGGATAGCCATGATGACATTTTGCAACGAGCATATGTTGCTATCATGCAACGGATAGTCATTGGAAGATATGCAACGGGTATTCGTTGTAAACTCTGCAATGGATAGTCGTTGTAAGACGTGCAATGGGTATCAGTTGCATAGTAGCAACGGATGCTCGATAGAATCTTCCAAAGGTCATCCATTGCCTGATGAACTCTCTCTCTCTCAACGGGCATCCGTTAGCATTTATCAACAGATGTCCGTTAAAACTCTGAAAACATTCAATTTTTTTTCTAAGTATCGAGCATGATTTAATATTTCAACAAGTTTGTTAACAGTACCAACAGATGACCGTTGAAATTTGTATAGATGAAGTTAAAATAATAATTTTAACAAGTTACATAAAATTATATATTACATTATAGAATTCACATTGGTTCTTCGGTTGATTTTTCGATTGGCGAGTCTTCCTTCAATTGTTCATTTAATTCATCTTCGTTTTTATCTTCTACATCTTCCGGTTCAACATCTTTTTGCAACAAATCTTCTTTTTTACTTATGTTTATAATTCCACGTGCCTTAATCTTTACTACGGTCCACCACTCCTCTCTTCGATGTTTCAATGTTGTTGGGTATTGCACATAACATACTTGATCTGCTTGATCTATTGTGATGAATGGATCATACTTACCATATTTTCATCCTGGATTGATGTCAATCCCTCCCCATCGATTTTTTTGTGTACCACGTCCTACGGTTGAGTCGAATCACTGACATTTAAAAATCATTACCTTCAATACAACGAGACCGAGATATTCCACCTGTAGGATTTGGTACAAAATGTCATAGAAATTATCACTCTCTATTTTACTATTAAACCAAATGTTGTAGTTGTATGTGCTTCTATGTTTTTACGTGTTAATATATGTGGAATGTGTATCCGCGAGTAAACAAAATTAACATTTTGTGTCGGACCATTAGCCAAATCTTTTAACCACATGAAAAGTCTCTCATCAAAACATTTGACCTATACAACATAAAAAGAAAAATAAATACTTTATAACATACACAATTAATTTTAATATATATTATGAATAAATGTTTACTTACGCAATCTCTCAACCACGAGCCATAATATTGAACTTTCATTTCCGTGAGTTCATCTTCATTTAGATGAGGATATATACCAATTACTTCTTCATCAAATATCATGTAATGAAAGTACGTTAAAACACACATATTTTAAATATATATAAATATATATAATTGTGTTTTAAATTTTGATTTACATTATTTTGTATCTTTCGAAAGGTAATAGCTCTTGATAATTTAGTAATATATATGTGTGGACGTGATTATACTCCTATGGTGTTAACCAATATTCTTCAAATTTATCTCTTGTACGTTCAATCGGTGTAAGTATCTCAAGAATTGTGCCAAACTACGGATTGTATTAATATAGATAGTTTGTGTGATCTTCCGCTGCACGTCTTTCTTTCGTCTCAATATGTGACTCGAAATACAATGTGCTGAAATGTGTGATTTCTTCTAACAAATATTGTTTAACAATAGATCATTCAACCGCTTCTTTGTTTTTTGCTTTTTTAATGAAAGAAAAATCTTTCGAAAGGATGCATCCATCGAGTATTTCCTCATCTAGTAAATGTATTGGCAAATATTCTATGACATCGAAGAATGAAGGCGTAAAAACCTTTTTCTAATAAACATAATACTTCAGAAATATTATTTTTCATTAATTCCAAATCATCTCTTTTAAAAAAAATTAACATATATCTCTGAAATATATGCTAATTCCGCATAGCACATCGTGAAAGTTTCGTGGTAAGAGCTCACCAAATGTAATTGGAACGAGTCGCTGCATGAAAATATGACAATTGTGACTTTTCAACCCAATCAGCCTCAAACCAACAATATCCACACACCGAGCAATATTCGATGTATATCAATCTGGAAACTTAACGTCTTTTTTTAACCACCTTAATAATGCGGTTTTCGTTGGCCCAGATAATCTAAATAATGAGATAGGTGCTTTTCCATCTCTTAATTCCAATTCAGGTCTTCGACATATTGTCTTCAAATCTTTTCTTGATTGTATAATGTCCTTAATTTTCCCCGTCACATTCAAGACAGTGTTGATGATGTTATCGAAAAAGTTTTTTTTATATGCATAACATCCAAATTATTATGTAACATCAGTGATTTCAATATGGTACTTCCTAAAAGATGCTACGTTTATACCAGTTATGTCATTCACCTTGGCCTTTTGGTTTTCGATGCCCACGATCTCCACCGAATTCTATCGATTCTTGTAAATGACCCATTGTGTTCAATCTTCCGCAAAGGATTTACGTTCCGGTTTGCATGTACATTGCCTCTTCTTTTTGTACCATATTCTTTCGAAAATATTTTTTATCTTTCTGAAAAGCATGTCCACGGAAAAAAATATTCTATGACAATCAAACAACCATGGTTTCTTCCCATATACTAGTCGAAATGAATTTGTATCATCTATACAATATGGACATGCTAATCTTTTGTGCATGCTCCATCCTGATAACATCCAATCGGAAGGAAGTCGCTAATTGTCCAGCACAAGACCGCTTTCAATGTGAAATTTTTTTCGTACTCACGTCATAAGCAAGAATTCCATCATTCCATAAATTTCTTAATTCATGAATTAAGGGTTGAAAAAAGACATCCAAACTTTTCTTCGGATGTTCTGGTCCTGGAATCAGTAACATCAGAAATATTATCTCTCTTTCCAAACACATATCGAGAGGCAAATTATAGGAGACAAAATCACCGCCCACAGAGAATATTGACTTTTAGATTGTCCATATGAACTAAAACCATCGGTACTTAGTTCAAAATAAATAGTTCCCGTTTCATACACGAACTCAGGAAATATTTCATTGAAATCTTTACAAGTCTTACCATCCGATGGATGTTGCATTATTCTTTCGCCCCTCGAGTGTTTTGCGTGCCATGGTTTTTTTCGATTCAAATATCCTTCTCAACCTGTTTGCTACAGGCATATAAAACATTTTTACAGTACATATTTAAGTGAAGATGGTTTTTTCGGCGAAATCGGCTTGCACCGTAAAACTTACATTCAAACAATTCTTTATCATTTCTCCAAAACAAAATACAACTAATTCTACAAACATCAATTTTTTCATGTGGTATTCCCAAATATTTTAAAATATTCTTTGTTTCGTAGTATGGCTCGAGAGCTTGGTTATTTTCCGGTAAATATTCACGCATGGTTTTGCAAAATAAATCCATGCAATTTTCAGCAACATTGTAGTCTGTTTTTATACTCATAAAATCTTGAGGATAAAGATAAGCGAGACTGACCTTCACGACAACCTTCATATGTAGGTTGTTTCGCCAAATCTAATAGGTTGAAAAATCAGCGTGCCTCATTGTTCGACATCTCTTCATGCGTTTGTTCAAAAACTCCAAGAAAACCATCTGACACCATTTCCACATATTGATTGGTCGTTAATGTTTCATAAATAACTTCTTCATTTGTTTCTACTAGTGTTTCTTGCACAATATTTCTAACACCACAATTTTCCCCGTGAAATAACCAAATTTCATAATTCTCTACGAAACCCACCTTGTAAAGATTTTTGCAAACAATTTTTTGACTTCGATACTTCATGTTTTTGCATTTTTTGCATGGACATAACATTGTCCTGCGTTCTTGACACAAAGATTGCATCGATGCAAAACTCATGAACTGCTCCAATCCGTGTAAGAATTCTCGTATAAATTCTTCGGTTATAGGATCTTTTCTTCTATACATCCACTCTTTCGATCTATATATATCTCTATTTGAGGAAGACGACATTATGTTGAAAATACATTTGTTATTTATGGTTTGATGCTAGAAACCTTGATATCGATCATTAAATAGTGTTTTTTTAACGGACATCCGTTAGAATTCTCAACGGATACCTGTTACAAAATCACGTGAAAATATTCCAACGGTAAACCTCGAAATTAACAATATCAACGGGCATCCGTTGCAACTATCAACGGACATCCGTTACCATTGGCAATGGATGTCCGTTGGCCTTTTTTTAGTTTTTTAACAGCGTGTCAACGGATCGTAGCAACTGACAATATCCGTTGCTCGTCTGTTGATAGTTGCAACGGATTGCAACAGATTACAATCTGTGGAACATTCTCGGGCATCCGTTGCAATCCGTTAGAAAATGGCATCAACAGACGGATACGTTGATCTGTAAGTTGATATCCTTGTGTTTTTTTTAGTGACAATCCGATACCCAAACGAAGATGAAACGACCACCAATCGGAAACTCAACCATGGAAATTATTAATGGTCGAAGCCCAATGACCACCATCTCTGGTTTTCACTTGATCGGAGACAAATATGGAAACGCGACCACGGTCTGTCACCAAAATCAAACGACATAGTAAATATGGAGTTTTTTATCCAATTATTTTCTTTTTCTTTTTTCTTTTTTGAAAAGAAAAAAAATTGTCATGGATTTATATTAATCCATATTGAAAATAAAACCAAACAATCTGGAAAAAATCTCATGACAATTGCAAAAAGTTATTTAGTTCAACTAGATCTAATACCAATTGTATAATTTAGAAATTTATGAAATTTGCAAAAGCATACATTGATCCGTCGAGGATATCGAATAAACTTCGGATTGAATTTTCCAACGAAAAATTTACGACAACGAGAGGCTTTTATTTCTTCTCAATTATAAAACCAAAAAAAAATCATGTACATCTATACATACACTGGAGACTACAATCTATGTATATATAAAAAATACAATTTTAGTTATTTCTAATTTGATCCCTCAACAAATCAGAAATTACGAATGGATCTCTACACTTTTAATTTATAACGATTACACTCTTTAATCATAAATTAAATTAATGATATCATATATAACCCAAAAAATCCTTACAATTCCAACAAACACATTTAAGAAGATATAACACATACACTTTTGCCCTCCAATTATGATAGGCCTCCAATTATAGTATGCACGTTACAATATGAATAGGAGAATATAGCTTTCAATGGTAATTTTCCAGACGTTTTGGAGAATAGATTATCTCTAATGATACTGGAGGTCGGAAAGGCAATGAACTTCTCACATTGAAACACAAGCTTACACAAGCTTACTTTTATTACGGACAATGAACTTCTCACAAACCAAGATACAAGACGGCCATAACAAGGACAAACATCAGGACCACATACAAATAGATTCAGATAACATCTCCAAGTATGTCAGCACACCGTTCTCCATCGAAGCCTTTACCTCATTCATCTTCACATTCTCCGGTAGCCTGAATCTCCTGGAGAATTTCCCGCTCAATCTCTCCACGCGATGCCACGTCTCGTTCTTCTCCTCTTTCTCCACGTTTCTCTCTCCGTTGATCTTCAGCACACTGTCGTCTTCCACCTCAACCTTCACCTCTTCTTTCTTCATCCCTGGAAGATCAGCTTTGAACACGTGCGCCTCCGGCGTCTCCCTCCAGTCCACGCGTGCGTTTACTATCGCAGAGTTTTCCCGAGAAAGTGACGACGACGAGAATGGAGAATCCCTGAAGGGATCCCATACATCGAGCGAGAACGGGTCGAAGATACTACTACTGCTCCTGTTGCCGAAGAATCTCGGAATCAGCCACATTTTCCTAGAAAGATTAAAACTTGATTGGATGCTAAAAAAATTGCTCTTACGTTGGATTTTTATTCGTTACGCTGTCTGTTGATCGTCTGTTGCAGATAACGCAGATGGTATTTATAAGATATAATAGAAATTTCACGAAATTTCGGGAATAATCATTTGGTTTGGGCTTTTATTTTTGGAAAATGGGTTGTTGATATTTCAGAAGTTCTGAAGAATTGGGTTTGTAATACCCATCTCGAACTTTCATGAAAATCTTCGAAACTTCCAAAGCTTTAAGAATCTACCAGATATTTCAACCTAATTTTCTAGAAAAATCACGTGAATTCTCTTCTATTTCTTTATAAATACCACAAGGCACCCTTCGTCAGACGACAAAAGCAGAACAAGGCAAGATTACAGATATTATCTCAGCAATCTTTTCGACTCGTCGGCACGAAAGCCCATTTGAATTCACAGGAAAATGTCGTTGATTCCGAGCTTCTTCGGCAACAGGAGCAGCAGCGTCTTCGACCCTTTCTCGCTCGACGTTTTGGACCCCTTCAAGGACTTTCCCTTCCCGTCGTCGACCTTGCTTTCCCGAGAAAATTCTGCAGTTGTGAACGCACGTGTGGACTGGAAGGAGACACCGGAGGCGCACGTGATCAAGGCAGATCTTCCAGGGATGAAGAAGGAAGAGGTGAAAGTGGAGGTCGAAGATGACAGAGTCCTCAAGATCAGCGGAGAGAGACACGTGGAGAAGGAGGACAAGAGCGACACGTGGCACCGTGTGGAGAGATCGAGCGGGAAGTTCTCCAGGAGATTCAGGCTGCCGGAGAATGTGAAGATGGAACAGATCAAAGCTTCCATGGAGAACGGAGTCCTTACCGTGACGGTGCCAAAGGAAGAGACCAAGAAACCAGACGTCAAGTCTGTCGAAATCTCCGGCTGAACACTTTTTTTTATGAGAAGAAATCGAAGATGGTCCAATTTTTATTCAGTATGTTTACCGACCAGTCAAAATTAATATGTATAGTTCAGATTTTCACGAAATATACATGCTTACATTCATGTCTTTTTCTAAAACTAGATTAACTTAAAATGACACATTCAAATGAATTAAAATTTTCGGTACCAAATTTGCCTCTCAAAGGTGACTCAGTTTCTGATAGCGGCAAAAAACACAAGCAGACAGTATATCAACCAAAGAACAACACAAGTTATCATGTAAGAATTAAGTAAAAACACATTCGCAGGTCTGACCAAATTCCTGTCTCTTTTTACTTGAAGTAGACAGAGACGAGAGGAATATCAACATCATTGCCGTCCTCGTCCTCACAGGCCACTACGACGTCGAGATGGCGTCGGAAAGGCGGGAGTTCGAGCTTTGCAACATCCCGAGCAAGATCCACAACTTTCCTGTCCATTCTCTCCTTATGCCTCGCAAACATGCTGTTGAACAGAAGGCAGCTTCCACACGAGATGCTGTATGCACTGAGGCCTTTTTCCTCCAGCCACTCCAGCAGCTCCCTCAGTGTTGGGTTACCCTTCACCATCCACCTGTCCCAGACAGTCCAAGCCATGTCCCTGTGCTTCACCTCTTTGGGCGGCACTGGCTCGGCCATGGAGAACAGTGGCAGCGCCAGGTTTGCAAATGTGTTCCTGTAGTCCTCCACTTTGTGTTCTCCATCCAAGGCCTTGTAAACCTCGAGACAAACGAGACCCGTTGCCATGGCTGTTGAGGTCGCGATGGCTGGGATGATTCTCCCGGCGATGAACTTGGCTTTCAGCTTGTCAACCTCAGAAATGCTGTAGTTCCTCGCCCTCATATTAGCCAGCCCGGCTATCATATCCATGTGGTAGTTGGTATCATCATCCTACAAAGAAAAAAAACATCAGATATCAAGTCATACACAATTAACATGACCTGAAACAGCGCATATTAGCAATTGATTTGAAAGAACTGGGACAACAGTGCCGATGGCTGCCACAACCAATCATATGACTTATACAAAGGTTCCACCTTTTCAAACTGAATTGGTTTCATCCTGTAGTCTGCAGGCAAGCCCCGCCTGCACTGCTCGAGTTTTGTGATGAGTTCATCGATGACAGCTGCATCGTCCACCGAGGCTGTGGACAGAGTGGTGGCCTTCTCATCTGTCACAATCTTTGCATCTTTCTTCGGCATGAAGTCAGGAACTATCACTTTGTCAACAGCTTCGGCTACTTCCTTGGGGCTCTTGACCCAGTCAGGGACTGGGATCCCAAAGGTCTCTGCACGTAAAACAGCGGCTGCCATGACAAAGTTAAGATGGCCTGGATCAGATGAGGAGAACTGAAGAGGGTGTGGGAATCTTTTAGGGGCGGACCAGAACGGAGCCCCAGTACTCGTCGCAGCATCTTCTGGGAAAGTGTAAATCAACTGCTTGACACGGTTCACAAAGTAATCCTCAAACCTGGTTACAAAGAAAACAAATTATAAATGCATAATATACATTAGAGTTAACACAGGACCAAAGAACTAAATAGGTTATTTTTTATTGTTACGTTTTCATTGTAAGAAAAAGGTTACACTCTTCCATTGTATCTTCTTTCAATGTCTTAACTATACTATTTCCAAAAGAGTTTCGCAGTGAACCAGTGGGTTGTAACAAGAAATAGCAAGACCGACACTTAGAGAATTAATTTTGAAAGATATGTATAAAGAAGTGTCTAGTTTTCATTAGGTGTAAAAGTACCTCAGACGAGCCCAGATTACGCAATCTTGGAAAGTGTCACACTTCTCGGTCTCAAGGCACTCGAGAATGCGTTCCAGCGTGTCCCTGGCCTGAGCATCACCAGCACTCGTCATCGAGTTTGTGTACTCCCCCGGGTTTGACGTGCCCAAGTTAAAAGCAGTGGTATGTTGTGAGGAAATGAATGCACTGTACACATTGGAGCCTGTTTCTCAGGTGGATCTCTTGAAGCACCATAATTTTCTGTTAGGTGGGGGATGACCATCTGTGTGTTGCACTTTGCACCCAGAGTTCCAGACTCGAGGAGAGGCTTCTGGAAATACAAGCATCTTGAATCAACATATAGCCTCGCATTGACATTATCCAAAGCATTAATGACAACAGTCAGATTCTCCCAGTAGTCATCAT
Source organism: Gynandropsis gynandra (assembly GCA_036759665.1). Classification (NCBI taxonomy): domain Eukaryota; kingdom Viridiplantae; phylum Streptophyta; class Magnoliopsida; order Brassicales; family Cleomaceae; genus Gynandropsis; species Gynandropsis gynandra. The sequence goes on along the minus strand of CM071863.1, from coordinate 4,879,335 downwards.
CAAAGACATTCTCAGTCTCAGGGCCGACACGGTTTTGCAGAGCCTCAACATTGAAGTGGGGATTTATTGCTGCTGCAGCAGATGCTGCCACTGTGGATTTAGCCTGTCCTATGTTCCAGTCACGGAAGAGAAATTGACGACTGAGGTTACTCTTCTCAATTACATCATCATCTGTTACTGTTAGTTTCCCTTGGCTTCCACAAGAAACTCCCATCAGAGCCATATTTTTCAAGAACTCGCAACCAAGAGCACCAGACCCTATTATAAAGACTTTAGCATCCTCAAGCTTCTGTTGGAGCTTAGCACCGAATACGGAGATTTGAGCATCATATCGGCTGTTTCGCGGTTTGAAATCATTTGAATCCATAGGTCCACTAGGGAGTGACTCCACCGAATCAAAGTAAAAGAACTGAAAAAGCAAGCAAATCAATATTAGGCTGGAACTGTAACTGATGTACCAAGACTCAGAAATATTATAGTTATACAAAGATAGCTCGTATTGAAGAAAAGGAAATTTTAGATACCAAAAAACCAAATAAATGTGTCATCGGAGCATAAGTGGCAGAGGTAAATACCTGATGGAGAGGATGAAATTTCCCAGAGCAAGCTTTAACAACCTCTTGGCCCACAATCCCACCAAACATTGCAGCCATGGGATTCAATACAGCCTTGGCTCCGAAAGCAAAGTGTCGTAGGAGTTTAGGGTTAATATCTTCCAACTTCGCATCACCTAGTTCATTATTAATGTTAGCTGAAATAGATATCAGTTTCTGAGCATCCTCTTCTGAACCAGCAACAGGGAATCGGCCAGTTTCAGACGAAAATCTATCAAGTGCCTGAAATGCTAAGTGGAGGAGGGGAGGCCGATCGAACTTTGAGAAATCACTGAGAAGAAAATCTCCTGGATCTTTCAGTGCCTCCCTCAGTGGCTTGAAATTCAGAACCTTAGGCTGTTTCACCTGAGTGACAATACCACCCTTCACATATGCACCATAGCCTGTCGTGTCCTCGTCTAGGATAAATGCATATGGCCTCGCAGTTTTTATCTTCCTAGGTTTCCCATCATTTAGCTCTGTCATTCCCTCGACTTCAGAGAAAACAACTAAATCCCCATCTTGAAATTCAAGTCTCTCATCATCAACACACGAAATAAATGCAGGGTTCTCGTTACTGATGGAGGCAATGATGCCTGTGTGGGGTTCCTCTCCATCAACATCAAGAACTGTAAATTCGGGCCCAAAATCACAGAACACAGAACCAAATAGACCCCTGACATCAGCCTTGATGAAGGCAATAGGAGGCTGATGACTGTGGCAATAATCATCAAATTCAATGGCTTTTTCAAAGCCGATATCAGTAAAAACCACAACCTGCCTCACAAAAAAGCAAACCAATCAAGGGGTGAAACACCAATTAAAAATATTTAGGGGCAAAAATATTTTAGCACAGCTAATTCTCAAACACTTGTAAACAATGAAACCAAACCATGCGTCAGGCTACATAAACTATTTCATTGGGTTAAGCATTGGTGTCTGCCTCCCACAGGTTCCACTCAGTTACAAAGTTTAAATTTTAATCATCAAATCACTAGGTATCTATAGTTGTGTAAGTTATATAGCAAAGGATTAGCATAGAAAAACCATGTCCATGAAAGCTCTATTGACAACAACAACTACAGAAGAACGGAAGAATTAATCTACAAACCTGGAAATGGGAGAGGTTCTCTTTGGTTAAGCTCGTTGTCAAGGTAGAGACAGAAACGGCATTGTTTAGTTCTTGTAACTTCTGAACAGAAGCAACTGCCCTATTCTTACCAATATCATCTTCGGAAAAAACAAAGTTACTAGACAAGTCCCATAGTTCAACAACGCCTTCATCGTGCAGGGTCACAGACTTCACACCGGCAAGAATAAGATTCTTGGCTAAAAAAGTGAAAGCAATAGAGTGATGAGAAACAAATACAGAAACAGAACAAGATAAGAGGTCTTCAACGTAAACAAAAAGGCACAGACAAAATGAATGAAACATAGAAACACTACCCTCATTACAAATATACTAGAGTAGCCACTTCAGGTTATGCCTTAACATAAATATTTCAAACCAATCAAACAACTCAGCCAACCTATTGGAATTTCTAGAATGGTGAAAGATACCTACAACCACAGCTCTGAGAGCAAATGCAAACGGAATCCATAACCAACTAAAGAGTGGAAAGCACAAGGAAATAGACTATAGCTAAGGTGAATACATTGTCAACCGAAACCAAACATAAGAAACAAAAGACTCTTGAAATACTTCCTCGCTTCTAAACATTAGAATTTCAAGGATCAAGAGGACTCGTATAAAAGCAATATAGAACACTATCATATAATCAGACCAACGAAATGCGAGAAAATGGGAGGAAATTTTACCTATCTCGGCACCAAGACCCTGCATTCCCGAGACGAGAACGTTAGAAGCGAAAAGCCGCCTCATGGTCTCACGCCCGTACACAGCGAGCTGCCTGCTGTGGAGATCCTCGTCGATCTCCTGACGATTCGAGTTGCCGAAAGCCATGTTGAGTCGCAGCTCGACGCTACCGCTGTTGGAGTCGGCGCTTGTATCACAATCGACAAACGGGGATGCCGACTGACTAATGCTATTCTCACTGTTCGCTAATATCAATCCGGCGTCTCTGGATTCGCTAATATCAATCCGGCGTCTCTTGATCGGCAGTGATGGAGATGCCGACGGACTAATGCTATTCTCACTGTTCTCCTTTACAACAGATGCTTCACCAGCTCGCTTGTGAAGCATAAAGTGAAGAACTAGCCTGCCTAAAACGTGACAACGCCCCAAGAGATTGAAATCAACATCAAATTCAAAGAAAAAAAGAATCAACTCATCAATAATATTCAAGACTCGAACAAAACATGATCGGATAAGAATCAAACCGAAAGTTGAAATACCAAACCCTAATCTCGAAATGAATCCCAGCAACCATGACAAACAAAGGATACGTACCTAGGAGGACAGTACTCGAGCTAAAAACGGATCAGAGAGAGAGACGGATAGATCTGAGCGATGTGGAGATGACGAACTCAATAAACCCAAGATTTATTTCGACGCCAATGTGGGAAGAAGAAAAAGGAGAAGAAAGGATTCGGTGAGACCACTGAGAACGACCGGATACGACTGAACGACGTCGTTTTGAGGGTAACAACGTCGTCTTATATTTCGTCCCCGCGCTCTCGTGATGACAAGTCTGGATATGCGGGCGCCACAATTTGTGACCCGATCTGGACCCTAGACCTGATTCAGGTCAAATTTTGGAGATCAAATTTGAAAATAATGTTTTCTAATAATAATTATGAATTGAATTCTTTTAATAAATATCTCTAACTAATTGGAGAGATTCTTATAAAAGTGAAATGATCAATATTTTGTAAAGTTATGGATATTTTTACCTCAATGTACTAGTTTTTTTATGAGATCTATATGAAACTTTGGTCATCATTATGGATCAATTATGTGATAGATTCTTATCAATTCGTATTTCTCCGTGTCGTTTGTTCGACACAATGTAATAGGTGATCTTGGGATGATAGAATTGATCGTTTAGAGTGAATCGATATGTATATAACTGTTTAATTTTTTTTTTTAATAATCTCACTTTGCTTATTAATGATAATTATCTGGATGCAATCTATAAATTTTTAGGGACTGATCTAGGTTTAATATGAGATAGATTTTTATCATTAATAAGTATGAAGATGGGCACTCACCAATTATATATCAATACACATGGACAACAATTGACCATAGGATGCTTACGACATTAGAGAGTTACAAGCTAAAGATAAATGGATCACATGAAAAATATTACATATTGTAATTGAAATAGGGCCACATTTTTTGTATTACTATGTTAGTTATATATCAGTTTGTTGTGTTTTATATTAGTTAACGTGTATATAGTTTGTGATAATAATGGAAGTAATGGATACGGAAAAATCAAAAAGAAAATATTATGGAGGTGAATACAATAACCATTCTATTATATTTTGTTGTATCAATCGAAACAGTGACGGTTCAAGAAAATGGCAACCAAAAAAGGTGGAAGCAATGGAAGAGATTATATCCAGAAAATTCAGGTTGATTCTCGATTCGATTTTGAAATGATTCAACAAATATATCATATACAACAAGAAGATCTAGTAAGAATTACAAACTTGAGCTTAAACAACAAACCCATAAAACAAATCAATTGTTGGAGCAACTTCTTAAACAAACAAAACTATAACATTTATGTAGTAGATGTTTTATTTTTATGACCGACACCTTCTCGTGTGGATGAATAAAGAAGAAAGAAAATTCTTACCGATTTCTCAATATCAAGTTTTGTTCAAAGTGATAATTTATGTAAGAAGATAGAACATTTTAGCCGAACATTGAAGATGATTTTCCTCGGGAAGAATCCAGAAAGCATGGATAGTAAAGATGAAACTGGTTTATGAAGTATGACATTTTTCAGAATCTCAAAAAATCAATTCAATCATGTCCATGTTAGTGTTCGATGGGGATGTCATCGTTTGGTTTATTGGAAAAGACCTCATAACCTGAAAATGATTTGGGAAAGGTTGAATGGAAGGATTCTCCAATCATTTTCAACAATACAATACCATCATGTTAACAATTAGGAGTGTAAAATGAGCTACTGGCTCGCGAGCCAGCTATAGCTCAAATCATATTTGAGCGAGCCGAGATGGGTATTTTCCAGCTCGTTTAAAAAACGAGCTGACGAGCTGAGCCGAAAACGAATTAAAGTTTAGACGAGTTGGCTCGCGAGCTGGCGAGCTGGCTCACGAGCCAAGGACAAAAGCACATATTTTCATATTTTTAAATATTATACATATTCTTTGCATTTATTAAATATTATTTAAAGAAAAAATAATATATTATTTACATATAATAATAATATTATTATTTTATTTATACCAAATTAATATAACTTTATCAACAAATAAAGAAAAAAAATATTTTAATAACTATTATTAAAAAAATATGTTTATATATTTGATGTTTTATTTAATTTTCTATAGATTTATTTTCTAATTAATATTTTTATATTTTATAACTTTGTATTGAAATTATTGTTTTTATATTTTATATATTTTACTTGATTTGTCAAAGAAAAATATATAATATTAATATATGACAATTCTTTTAACTTAAATAGTCTGGTTCACGAGCCAGCTCGTTTTTAGACGAGCTAAAGGCGAGCTGAGCTGAGCTGGGAGATTTTCTAGCGTTATGAAAACGAGCCGAGCTGAGCTAGCTCATTTTTTGGCGAGTTCATGGCGAGCTGAGCCGAGTTGAGCCGAGCCAGCTCATTTTACACCCCTATCAACAATACCATACCATCATGTCAATATTTCTGGATCATATTATTAATATATAATTTATTAAACCAAATTAGTAATAACATATGGACTAAAACCCTGTGGTATTGATCATGTTGATATTCACATTGCTCCTTCCGTGCAACATGCCCTACAGGACTTGGAAAAGCCATAGATTGTGGATTCTGTTGACTGCTATGACGGTCAGATTGAACAACAAAATTGACATGGTCAGTGGCAGTGTTTTAGGATTGGACACCATTGGAGTCTCCAGGCAACTCTTCCTTTTCTTCTTGGGGTGAAATAAATGGCTTCTCAATTATATCAAGAGTTTCCTGCCTTCTTGGCATAAACTCTTGGTGTGGTTTCTCAGAGATGACATGACATACATATGATTTGAGCCCTAGCGAATCTGGGAATAATTTTGAATGACATTTCCACGCCTGCCTCACATCATGGATGGTTCTGCAGAGGTCAATAAGTTGTTTCACATTATCATTGAATTCTTAGTAAAATATAAGAAATCAATCAGGCCACCGGCGATGATGACCTAGCAGATACAATATAACTTGTGTTAGCCTATGTTAAAGAAGGGAAAGTGATAGGGACCTTACTTCCAAATATAAGTTTGATATGTACTCCTTGTCTTGTGCGCTTAAACCATCACAAGAACTTGAGTGGTGCGATATTTCCTTATCTATGATGGAATCTAACAGTTCTATTTGTCGAACCCTTTGTGCATCATCGTTGATCTTATAAGTTCTTGATAGGACAATAATTTTTAGCCATGATTAGAACAAAAAGATTTGTTAAATGCAATTGTATATTCTAGAGACAAGTGTTACACACCTCAAGAAGTAACATGCAATGAGGTACTTTTTCAATACCGTCCATTAGAAAGCTCATAGCAACATCAGCACTTTGAGTCAACTGCGAAAAGAAGTAACCTATCAGAGAGCTTGTCATGTTTCGGTCCCAGAATATCATATCATAACATTGACCGAGCAATTTTAACATTTAAACCTCCGTGAGTTGACTACGTTACTTACCATGCATTTAAGGCGAGAAAAATGAACAAACAACAACGCCAAGGTCTCCAAGTTTTAATTCCCAGCAAAAATTTTCTCAAATGCGTCTCTGTACATCTTATCAGCTGCTTCAATAATGTCATGTAAAACCAAAATGAACAACATCATGAATGCAAGTATGCAACCACCAATTCATCTTAAAACCAAATATGGTATGGAGTTGCATAACTTACCAGACATTTTTCCATATTAGCGTTCTTTATTGCATTTTCAACTAAAGCAAAACCAGATTCCTTTGGACATCGAGAAAGAGCATCATAAATAGCTGATGCATTTCCTATTTGTTCTTTGAACCATGCATCATATAGATGAATGACAGATGCATTTTGCAACAAAGATAAGAACAACCATATATAGAAACTTGTACAACATTGTCAATTAGATAAACCAGAACACTGTTGTTGGGCATTCTGTGTGACTGAAGTCAAAACAAATCAAATCATATATGCCAATTCCATGGACCCGTCTTTGAGTTATGAGGAAAGATATAACTACATGATCCTAATTGCTCAGTTTTTCGTTTCCTACACTTTGACATGCTATATAACTACATGATCTTAATCACAATGAACGGCATGAAAACCACATGAAGAATTTGAGCGTCATAAGATCATTTATTTACCTTGACTAAAGTCTGTGTTGTCCGTGTTAAGGAAACTGCATTATAGCATATCTCTCATATTAGGAAGCTCATGAATAAAGGGAACATGCCTTATTCAAATCGTATTATTGTCTAAGGGAAGCTCCAGAACCTTCCTTTTGCAATAGTTGTGAGATCTTCTGCAATCATGAAAATTAACTCTCCTATTTCCTTTTCCTTTGTACATTAGTTTCCTTTCTATTCTTATTTCCATGTTTTCTTTATATTATATATTGTGTATCACGTATAGTCATTGATATATACAAGAGAAGAATTTCTTCTTATCTCTTGGTTCAATTCTACGTATACTCTATTTTCAATCATTATCTCTTATTATTCTTCATCATATTCTTCTAGAAATCTAATAGCCCGAACAAGCGCAAAGCTTGCTATCTCCCTTCCATCCTTGATTTCAACAAAATCCACATAGCGGATCAAGAACATAGGATAATTAGTGCACGGTATTAAGCATCTCTCATAAAGTTTAACAGCCTGCGATTAATGAAAGAAACAAGCTTCTCAAACAAAAAAAAAGATGCAAACCTAGGGTCACGAACCACCTAAATGGAGATAAGATATACTAGATGAGCTCACATAAAAAAAGGGAAGTCTAGGTTTATTTATAAAGGTGTAACATATAGACTTGCCTTCTTCGGTGCTTGAACCACGTCTCTAAAGCGACTCACTGGCTTCTTACAACTTACTTCCATCGGTCTTTTTGTCACAAAGAAACACAAAGAAATTAGTACAAAATCATACAAACCAAACATAACAGTTCAAAAGCAATAACAACGTATAAGAATGTCTACCTATTCTTGTTTGCCCGCCCCATCTTCTTCTCTTTCTTCTCTTGATTTGGTTTCCATGGAACTACTTGAGACCCATCAGCCCATAATCTATGCATTTCCTCGAAGGTTAACCCGTGTTCTATGTCCTCTTTCTATCCATTCTCAAACAAAAGATTCAAAAAACATTAAACCCACATAGAATAACAAAACAAATCTTTGAATAATAATAACCTTTCTTAGTCTCAGAGTTATCTTAAGATACCCACCTCATAAGAAGAAGATGCAGAAGAAGTACAATTCAAATTACCTGCTCGATCAAATCATGTGTAAAGACACCTGGGACTATCACTTCATCAACTGAAGCTGAAATGTTACAGGTAACATGGTACAAAAGCTTCCTTTCCTCTTCAGGGATATCCATCAGATTCCATAGATCAATTAGTTGGATGGCCAACTCTTGAAGGTGCAAAAGCAAAACTTCGTAAGTGATGCAGATGAACTTTAATGTCGGGAGAAGAAATCCAGCCCGGAAGCAGCAAACATCTTGTTTAAATTTTTTTAGTACAACTTGTACGACTTGCCAATGAGAATATTTTTTATGTTGGTACATGTTCAAGCAAGCATTAACCCCATCTCATCAGCCTCGACTACTATGATAATGATCTCGAGAACATACCTTTCGAAGTCTTTGCTTCTTATCCTCTTTCAGAGTCAAGTTTGTGCTAGCCAGCCTTGAAAGTGTATCATTGCTTATACTCTTGGACTGAACTACAGTCGCATCATCCAAGCTAGGATGAACCTCAGTGACGGTGCTTAAAAATTCCAAACCAAGAACAGCACACAGATCATGAACTGTGCTCACTAATTCAAGCACCTTGTGCAACCTGTCAGTCTGACAACATAAACCAACTTGGTTTAATCCAATGGAAAATAGAGGCAATTCATCACCTTGATGTTACAGGAAATCTTTTACCTTCTCTTTCTGGTGCTCCTGGAGTTGGCTTTGGTACTCATGTAGTCTCTTCAAAGACAAGTCAGTCTCATCAATTACTGGAGCCTCATTATTCAAACTCCGAGTAATCTCTCCACATATATTTTGTATTTGGGACTGGACATCAGAAAACTCCTTGACTCTATGTTTCCTTAATTGTTCAAGAACTGGCGCTATCGCAACAAGTTGTTCTTTGATCGTTCCCAAAGTTTTCTCTAGCTGCAATTGAAACAAGTATATACATATATATATAATTTACTTAACCCATTTCCTGAAGACCCTGGAAGAAGTTTACCACACTTTTCACTTGTAAACTTGTAAGCACTTACAATGTCAACAAAGCTTTTTTCTCCAAGAGAAGATGCAAGATTGGAGAGTTCGACTTTAGCATCTGACAAAGACACGAGAAGTATCAGCTTTATTCATGATAGCCTGAGAATCAAAGTACAAATTCATTACCTATGATCTTTCTTCTTAGTTAAACATGATAAGAGAATAGTAACACAAAACAATATCATCTCATCTCAACGCAAATTGTTATCCAAATTCCATTCAGAAGAACGTATCAACTATGGCTAATTCTAACATATACAAACAAAAGCATGTTCGAGAGCTCTTAGATACCTCTGTAACTCGACGGCAAAGGAGGCGGCGACAAAGGTGTTCAACGGAAAGGAAGAGAGAAGAAGAAATCGGCGATGCAGAGAAGACGACGAAGCGAACGCGGAGACACGGAGAAGACGACGATGTAGAAATATGCAAGAAGCGACAGCCGAAAACGGATGATAAAGCTAAAAATTCTTGCAGGGTCGATGTTGAGGTGATAGGGTTTCGCCTCTTGAAGGAGGTGCCTTCACCGGCACACCTCGTCTTCACTACCCACCGCCCGTCGTTCACTCGTTTCTATTTCAGTGTCTTGGGCATCCCTCATATGTTTATGTTTACTGATGATGTGGGAGAGAAGAGTCTCTAGGTCTTCCAAGCGGTTTTTTCACCGATAGATCATGGGAGAGAGAATGAGAGATTATAGGAGAAAAGGTGAATCTGACGTGGAACGATGAGAATCGAGAATGACTGAGAAGCCAAAAGTTTTAATATATAGATTTCATATTCCAAATGCTTTTATAAATTTTGTATTATTAGTAATCCATCCATGAATACAAACAAAGAGACGCCCTTGAATTTACATATATTAACTATATATTTACTAAAATATACTCTTGGAAATAACATGCAAAAGTGAAATAAATCATTCGGTCATATACTGTCAATATATTCCTAAAATATTTAATACAATCAAATACATTTTTCAAATATTTCAAAATAGAACATCTTCCATCAAAGATGTTATGATTAAATCGGATGGTGAATTGAACTTCATGTGTGTAAGGACCCCTTAATATGGATTTCAATTAAGCCCAAATCTATTATTTGTGCTTTAACCTAAAACATGTTGATATAACCATATTGGGCCTGTGTTGCACATTCTTGTTACGTTTTAAAAAAAAAGAAAAAAACAGGGAAATACGGAGAAATATGTGAATAATCGATTTATAAGTTTTATTATATATAAATCGATTTATGTGTTTGATTATATATTCATCCTTTGGATTCCAATCTATATAAATATATTTTATAATATAAAATTTGCTTCATACATTCACCAATTGTTTTTTAAATATATATTTATTTATTTTGTTTTTAGACCCAAAAAAAACTCTTCCTTTACATGCAAATTAGTGTTGTATTATTATTGTCTCACGACCACGGCGAAAAAATTAGTACATATATAATATTATTATTATCATTATCATCATCACGAATCCACTATAAATTCATTTCATTTTTAGTGAAATGTTTCAAATAATTTATACATCTAAATGTTTATCTTATATTATCATAACATACAAACATTGAAACCATTACAAATTATTTTCTTTCGCTAATAATCTAAATTCAGTCCGCGTACGAACGAAGTATGTACCGGCAAATTATGATCGATTAAATTATATCTTAAACAATAATTTATTAATTACATGTTAATCTCAAACTGATTCGATCGTTCTAAGCAAATCAACCGAGGAAGACAAAACTAGACTTCCTCACAAATTCTGTTGGATGGTTCTAGTTGTATTTGAGACGAATAATTCTAGAGAGAGAGAGATAAAGAGGAGATTGAATAGACGACATATGTGTATATATGTGTGTGTGGTGGGTCGTAATTTCGTAAGGACCCACCAAATAATTCAAAATTTAATTAATCTATTTATGTAATATGGTCTCTAAAAACACTGTGGGGCTACAAAATTGACTTTTTTTGTCCTCCTAATTATCATAGTGCTAGATAATATGGATATGGTGAAAATCAAAAGAAGATCATATATGCGCATCGGATTCCAAATGATTTTGTGAGTATATTTACATAACATATCTATATGCGCATCGACATTTAAGAGTTTAGTCTTTTTCTCCATGGTTTTTAAGTATTATTATATAATTAAATATATTATTTATTGCACTTTAATATTGTAAGACATCAATATACCATAGAGAGAATAGTGTAACCAACAAAAAATAGTGTATATATATATACTATTTTGTGTTTTCGACATCAACGACGATATAAATCATATATATATATATAATTTTCGATAATTATAAATTTTCTATTGATTTTTAGGATTCGATTAAATTCAATCTCGTATAATTAATAATATAAATACTAAAAACACATCATTTCCAATTGCCATATCTGTTGGTTTTGGGTAATTTTCCTTTGGAAATGACTCTTTCCAATGGATTCCAACAGATATTTGATCGTTGAAAATCGATCGTTGAAAAATTACATTCGTTGCGATTTACGACATTACAACACATAATATCCGTTAAGAATTATCAATGGGTTGTAGTGGATATCGCCATCGGACGCTACAACGGGCCGTTACAACGTTTCAATGATACCCGGTAGAAAATTGCAACATACATCCGTTGAAATATTTGGCGAAACTTACAAACGGATATCCGTTGGATTTGAATTGACGAGAATTTTAAAATATTTCAATGGATGCCCGTTGACAATTTTGTTCTTCTATAAACGAGCATCTGTTGATAATTTGACTATTTAAAAAATTAATTAATAAATAAGTTTTTTATATATACAAAATTAAAAATTGATTTAGCATTGTCGTCTTCATCCCCGTCCTCGCCAACGTCTCGAGAAGCGGTTGTATCGGAGTCGATGATCGGTTCTTGTCTCGACGTTATTGGTCTCATCTTTGGTGGTAGCTGATGTGCTTGATCGGTCAATAAATCGATGATACTCTTCATATGACCCATAGGCGATCATGCTTCTCAAAGAGTAGATTGTGTTTCTTGACGAGTATCTTGCGTTGCTCGAAGTGTAGTATTTAGATGCTCGATGCATCATTTTGTGTGAAAGTCTCTTGGAACGTGGATGTATCGTCGTGGCGTCCTCTAAAATATCTTTTTGTAGAAAATCCAAATCGTATATACACCCCTTATACGATCTAACAAACTGCAAAATGAAACAAATTAAAGTTACCGTATCGATTTAAATTTTTTATACAATTAAAGACAAATTAATGATAACGTTATTATTCACCTCTAAATAAATTTTGTCCTTTTATAAATGAATCAGTTCATCACGAGATGAAGTGATCGTTTGTGATTGATTGTGTAATCTTCTTCGTCGTAGCTTTCAGCATCCATTCTGTTCGAAAATCAACAAGCTCAGGTTCGTCGACCTCTTCCCCGAGAATGGACTTCTTATTAGCATGAGTCTCAATGACCAACTCAAGAAGAGTCAGTTCTCCTTCCATCATCTTTATCTATAACATCATAATAATATGATTAATTAATAATTTTACATAAAAATAAATTTAAATTATAAATGTAATTTTTTTACCAATTCTTTCCTTCTTTTCGGAAACGAATTTGATCCCGAAATATGGAAACGCAGACCATCCACGGGAACTTTCTCGCCGTACCAACAGTTTTTTGCATTTTCGCTTTTAGCCTTTAAGTTCTCCAACTCCCAATCTTGGACGAGTTGGTTGAATATCTCGTCTGTTGCCCATGTCGGTTTGGTGTTTTTTGTTATAATAGTTGTGCTTGGCGTTGTTCATCATCAAGCGCAACCGAGGTTACATATCGTGTATCCAAGCGGTAGGGATACACGATGTGACATTCTTCCGCCATCTATATACATGCTAAAAATTAAACTAAATTAAATTAAATTAATTTATTAATCAAATTCGATTATAATATTAAACTAAATCTAATACTAAATTACGATAAATATACACCATCAATGGCAACATATAATCTCTGGTGTCACTTGTAAGGAATAGTAAAATTATAAACAAACACTACAAAAAACAGCCCATTTCCGACGGACGGTGCAACGGATCCGTCCATTGATGATAAATTGCAGCGGATTGCAACGGATTTAGTAGAACTTCCAACGGGCACATATTCGTTGCAATCCGTTAAAAACTTCAACGGAAGTATAACGAATATCGTCCGTTGCCACGTCCACTGCAATTCGTTGTAACTTTTAACGGGAAGTTAACGGCTATCTTTCGTTAGCGTCTTCCGTTGGAAGCCCGTTAGAAAACCGAGAAAAAATTCCAACGAACATCCGTTGAAAATTACAATGGATGCCCGTTGATAATTTTAATGGATAGCCGTTGAAATTGTGAATTTCAAGGCTTGCCGGTGGAAATAAATTCACGTGAGCTTGCAATGGTCATACGTTGAGGTTTCCAACGCATGCCCATTGCAATTAAACTATTTAATGATAACAATCAAGGTTTTAGCATCAAACCATCAACAAGAAATATATTTTCAACAAAATGTCGTCTTCTTTAAATCAAGATATATATAGATCGAGAGAGTGGATGTATAGAAGAAAAGATCCTATAACCGAAGAGATTACGCAAGAATTCTTACACGGATTGGAGCAATTCATGAGTTTTGCATCGATGCAACCTTTATGTCAAGAACGCAGGACAATGTTATGTCCATGCAAAAGATACAAAAACATGAAGTATCGAAGTCAAGAAATTGTTTGCAAACATCTTTACAAGGTGGGTTTTGTTGAGAATTATGAAATTTGGTTTTTTTACGGTGAAAATTGCGGTGTTAGAGATATTGTGCAAGAATCACAAGTAGAAAGAAATGAAGAAGTTATTTATGAAGCATCGACGACCAATCCATATGTGGAAATGGTGTCAGATGCTTTTCCTGGAGTTGTTCATGAACAAACGCATGAAGAGATGTCGAACATCGATGCACGTTGATTCTTTAACCTATTGGATTCAGTAAAAAACCAATATATGAAGGTTGTCGTGAAGGTCAGTCCTCCTTATCTTTATCTTCAAGATTGATGAGTATAAAAACAAACTACAATGTTGCTAAAAATTGCATGGATTCATTTTGCAAAACCATACGTGAATATTTACCGGAAAATAATCAAGTTCGCGAGACCTACTACAAAACATGGAATGTTTTAAAAGATTTGAGAATGTCACATGAGAAAATTGATGTTGTAGAAACAGTTGCATGTTGTTTTGGGGAAATGATAAAGACTTGTTGGAATGCAAGTTTTGAGGTGCAAGCAGATTTCGGTCAAAAAAACCATCTTCACGTAAATATGTACCATATCAAAAAAATATTTTGTATGTCTTTAGAAAACAGGTTGAAAAGGTTATTTGAATCGAAAAACCTGTTGCAACAATGAGATGGCACGCAGAACACTCGACGGGCGAAGGTATAATGCAACATCCATCGGATGGTAAGGCTTAAAAAGATTTCAATGAAATATTTTCCGAGTTCGCATATGAAATGAGAAATGTTTATCTTTGCCTGTGCACCGATGTTTTTATTCCATATGGACAATCTGGAAGTCAATATTCTCTGCGGCCGGTGATTTTGTCTCCCTATAATTTGCCTCCCGAGATATGTTTGAAAAGATAGGTAATGTTTCTGACGTTGCTGATTCTAGGACCAGAACATCCGAAGAAAAGTTTCGATGTCTTTTTGTAGCCCTTAGTTCATGAATTAAGAAATTTGTGAAATGAAGGAATTCTTGCTTATGACGTTAGTACGAAGCAAAATTTTACATTGAAAACGGTCTTGTTATGGAAAATTTTTGACTTTCCTGCCTATGGAATGTTATATGGATGGAGCACGCACGAGATATTAGTATGTCCATATTATATGGAAGATACAGATTCATTTCGACTAGTACATGGTTAAGAAACTATGTTGGTTTGATTATCATAGAAGATTTTTACGTCGTGGACATGCTTTCCGAAAAGATAAAAATATTTTTCGAAAGAACGTTGTACAAAAGAAAGAGGTATCGTGTATGTAAATCAGAACACAAATCCTTTACAAAAGATTGAACACAATGGGTGATTTACAAGAATCAGTAGAATGCGGTGGAGATCGTGGGCATCGTAAACCAAAAGCCCAAGGTGAATGACATAACTGGTATAAACGTAGTATCTTTTGGGGACTACCATATTGGAAATCATTGATATTACGTCATAATTTAGATGTTATGCATATCGAAAAGAACTTTTTCGAGAACATGATCAATACTGTTTTGAATGTAGCGGGTAAAGCTAAGGATAATATACAATCAAGAAAAAATTTGAAGGCAATATACCGAGGACCTGAGTTGGAATTAAGAGATGGAAGGTCACCTGTCCCATTATTCAAATTGTCTGGTTCGACGAAAACAATATTATTAACGTGGTTAAAAGAAGACGTTAAGTTTCCAGATTGATATGCATCGAACATTGCTCGGTGTGTGGATATTGATGGTTCGAGGCTGAGCGGGTTGAAAAGTCACGATTGTCACGTTTTCATGTAGCGACTCATTCCAATTACATTTGTTGAGCTCTTACCACGGAATGTTCACGATGTGCTATGCGAAATCACCATATTTTTCAGAGATATATGTTCAAGGAATTTAAAAAGGGATGACTTGGATTTAATGAAAAATAATATCTCTGAAATATTATGTGCATTGGAAAAAGTTTTTCCGCCTTCATTCTTCGATGTCATGGAGCATTTTCCAATATATTTACCAGATGAGATAATACTCGGTGGTCCAATTCAATTCAGATGGATGTATCCTTTCGAAAGGTTTTTCTTTCATTTAAAGAAAAAAGCAAAAAGTAAATCAGCGGCCGAAGGATCTATTGTCAAACAATATTTGCTGGAAGAAATTACATATTTCAGCACATTTTATTTCGAGTCGTATATTCATTAAAATGTAACGTATTTTCATTATTCAGGATATTTGACGAAGAAGTGCTTGGTACATATCCTCATCTAAATGCAAATGAATTCACATACATGAAAGTTCAACATTATGGCTCGTGGTTGAGAGACTACGTAAGCACTCGTGTACACATCTATTAAAATTAATTGCATTTATTATAAATTATTCATTTTTTTTATTATACGTACAAGTGAAATGTTATGATGAAAGACTTCCTACGTGGTTAAAAGATTTGGCTAATCTTGTTTACTCCCGACTACACGTTCCACACGTACAAACACGGAAAACATAGAAACACATACAATTATGGCGTTTGCATTAATAATGATATAGAGGGTGATAACTTCTACGGAATTTTGCACCAAATCATACAAGTGGAATATCTCGGTCTCGTTGGGTTGAAGGTGATGCTTGCTAAATGTCAGTGGTTCGGCCCAACTGTAGGACGTGGAATACCAAAATTCGATGGGGAGGAATTGACGTCAATCTGACACGATAATATGGTAAGTATGATCCATTCATCACAATAGATCAAGTAGATCAAGTATGTTACGTGCAATATCCAACAACATTGAAACGTCGAAGAGAGAGTGGTGGGTCGTAGTAAAGATCAAGCCACGAGGGATCATAAGCTCAGATGATAAATAAGATCTGTTGCAACCCGATCATCCGTAGGCGATTCGTTTAATTGATACAGATCGCTAGGAGATTCTAGCAAGAACTGGCATATATGGAGAATTCATACGCGATTATGAAGACGTTGAACCGGAAGATGCTAAAGATGAAAACGACAATGAATTTAATGAACAATCAAAGGAAGACTCGCCAATCGATGAATCTATTGAAGAAGAAAATAATGTGTATATGTGTAATAAATGTAGATGATGTGTAATGTACATGACGTGTAATGTACATGATGTGTAATAATGTAGATAATGTGTAATCGAACAATCGAAATGTTAGTACAATCGAAAAATATATAAATGATGTTTAATGTATTAGAACTTCATATTATCTAATACTGATGGGCATCCGTTGAAAATATTAACGGCTGCCCGTTGAAACAGGAAATTTCCTCCGACACTTAGAAAAAATTTCTAAGTTATCCATATTTGTAACGGCATCCGTTGGAAAGACAAAACGTTGTGTCAATTAACTGCATCTATTGAGATGACGTATTTACGGAAATTTCTGTATATAAACTGTTGAACAGTTTCATTTTCAACACAATTTAAAACCTCAAAATCCTCTCAAACACTACATTTCACACACAAACACATTTACAAACACTAAACAAACAAAGAGGGCTACAAGATTTATAGGATCGAGAGGAATGTTGGCTGGTTCAACGAGAGCTCCTCCCCCGCCTCCACCACCATATTGTCCTCCTTCACCAATATCGGTACCGTCAATATTTGACGAAGAGGACGATATGGTGGATATCGATTCCTTGATCGATAATTTTGATGGGCATCTTACCCTTCAGATTATCGATCCCGAATATTCTACCAAGACGTTATGGTAAAAAAAAAGTTATTATTTGCATTTATATTATTGTAAGTTATAAATATTATCAAATTTTTTAATTTTAATTTTCAGATTTGATATGGATGATGTGCTCAAACACACGAACAACAACATCATCTAAGGGTTCTTACAGGAACGATTATATTATTCCTGGCAAGTTACGCCAAATGTCGTGCGCCACCGATTGTGGTGCACTTTTATCGGAAGTTTTAAATTACATTTCATTTAAAATGATTAGTTATATATGTTATAAAACTAACACATTATAAATTATTTTGCAGCGCGCAAACAGATGACAAAAACAAGATACATTGCGCGCGACATGCAGGCTCAGATGCACCTTATGATGAACAACACCAAACGCAACTGTTACACCAAAAATCACAAACCGAAATGGACAACGGACGAGGTCTTCAATCAATTGATTCAGCATTGAGAGTCGAAAGACTTCAAGGTCAAGAGCGAGAATTGCAAACCGAAATGGGCAACGGACGAGGTTTTGCACGATTTTAGAGATGTTTACGATATAGATGCGATGTTTACGTATGATTTTGTATCTGTTTTACTCGTTTTTGTGTTTTCATGTTCTTACAAGTTTTTATACGTATTCGGTTCATTTTGGAGCTAAAGGACATGCACGAGACAAAGTACCAACATCGAGGATCATCACGGAACAAAAGGGACGAGAATCAGTAAGGAATAGCATTAACCTGCACGGGTAACTCCCTAGCCCGAGCGGAGAGTTTAGTCGGAAAGTTTGTCCAACAACTTGAGCTCGACCCGGGCAAGCAAGCAGCACGACCGTGGCATCACACCAGCCTGACCGGGGCATTCCCTAGCGGATCACCTCATTTTCCATCGCGATCTTGCACGATCATGCGCGCTGCACCCAAGCGGGTCACACACTCAGCCCGCGCGGATCGCTTCCGTCACCTGCAATTCCAGATAAGTTAATTTGTCTTGAAACAAGTAGGAGTTTTTTGGGGACTTATACAATAAGGAAAACGACTTTAAAGAAGAGGAATAAGTGATATTTTGCTCAAGAAAGTAATGGAAAGGTTGCCCAACTTATTCAAGAATGGAAAACTCATGAAAAGGAAAAATCGGTGGCTGCTGCAACAAAAGGAAAAGAACGAACGACCAGAAGGAAAAGAGAAGAGAAAAGGAAAGAAAAGAAGAAGGAAAAGGAAGAACAGAAGCTAGGGGTTGAGAGGAGCCTCAGTTGGAGAGTTAGTTTGGAGTTCTTGATCAAGGAGAGAGAGCTTCAGTTAGAGAGAAGGAGGAGGTTCTTGCGAAGGAGACGTACAAGAAGCATTGGAGATCAACCCAAGACTTCGATTTCGTTTGGTTTCATGTTCCTTAGACTTTTTTCTACTTCAATTATGTTTGTTTACGGACGCATGAGCGAGTAGTTTGTTTTGTTCTAGGAGAAGGGATAAGAGCATGGCTATCCCGTAACCACTTTGATTTATCTTTGAATGCATCTTGTCGTTTTGTTTATCCATTATTTATCTAAGTGCTTAAATGACTTGTGTTTACGAAGGCCAAGTAGATGCATGTGTTAGGGATTAGGAGAAGGACCGAAAGGAGAATTCTAGTCCTAGATTATCAGGTTTAGAACAACCGAGGTTAAGCCACGAAAGTAGGGTAGTAGCGGTTGAGGGTAAAACGGATGAATCACAGATCTTATGGGTTTAGTTCAAGGTGTCAGCCACGAAAGTAGGGGATAACTTGACTAGATCACGTGTCTATGCCTTGAGAGAGGGTAGATATCATATTAGGATCATCTGTCTTAGATAACTTGATTGGGATTGCATGATAGATAGGTTGATTGTTGGTTTCGGTAGTCTTGTGGTGAAACTGGATTCCTGAAACGTTTGTCTCATTGTTAAGAACTAGCTTGTTTACTTGTTTTTAATATTTCATTCTCAATTCCCATATTTCGTTTGTTTGCAAGTTTGATTCATAGTTAGAGTTTAGGTTGTGTTGCGTAGTCCCTACGGAATCGACACCTAAAGTACTACACACGTGTCGTACACTTGCGGGTAGTTTAGGTTAAATACTTATTTAACTTTGATAACGCGTCAAGAATGCAAAAAAAAATGTCGGTACAACAAGAAAGTTCCCGGAGATGGTCTGCATCGCCATGCTTCGGGATCAAAATCATTCTCGAAGAGAAAACAAGAATTGGTAAAATTTATTATTATTCAATTTTTTGTTTTTTACAATATTTATCTAATTAATTTTATTTTATATTATAGATGTAACGAATAGGAAGAGAACCGACTCTTATTGAGCTGGTATGGAAACCTACGCCAAGAAGAAACCGGTCGTCGGGGAAGAGATCGACGAACCTGAACTCATCGATCCTCGAGCAGAGAGAACCGTAAAAGCTGTGACAGAGAAGATCACACATCAATCAGAAGCTTGCGGTTCAACTCCCGACGAACTGAATCATTTACAATAGGGCAAAATTTATTTAGATGTAAAAACTTATTCTATTGTTTTTCGATTATAAATAAAATATTTTGTAAAAATCTAACTCTAATTTTGTTAGTCTTGTAGTCGGTGTGATCGTATAAGGGCGTCTATATGGTCTCGGGGCACTTCAAAAAGATATCGTCGAGGACGCCACGACGGTACCTCTCGCAGTCCAAGAGAGTTACACGCAACAACGGCGAATCGAGGATCTCAAAGCATAACTTCGAGAAACTTGAGCCCAAGTACAATAGTTGGAGAGCGTCATTGAGGTGCTATCCGACACGGTGAGGGGATCAACGCCGCGACAAGTAGCGGGTCTCGATTCGGATGCAACGCCGTCTAGAGGTGGTGGCAATCAGGGAGATGATATCGGTCCAACCGATCTAAATGAAATGTAATAGGATTAGTTTTAGTTTTAGTGCTTTTTGTAAACAATTATATTAGTTTAACTAAAAAAATTATTTTATAAAATATTTTTTTATTTTTTTTATTTTTTAACAAACTTTCCAACGAATACTCGTTGCAATTCCTAATGGGCATCCGTGGACGCTATTTACCCACCAAATGGTAATGGACGTCCGTTACTTTTTTCCGCCAGTTTCCAACGGATGCCCTTTAGAAGTTTTAAAATCCCGCTCATTTTTCCCGCCTGGATGGCAATGGACGTCCGTTAAATTTTTTTAACAGACATATGTTTCCAACTTTCAACGGGCGTTTGTTGCAAATTTGTAACGGGCATCCGTTACAAAGTATTTCAACAGACGTCCGTTACAAAATTTCAACGGTTTTATCCATTGGTCGTCCCGTTAAAATTTTGCAACGGATAATATCTGTTGCAACTTCGTTGCGAATTTCAATGAATCTCGATTTGCAACCAGCGATTCCCAACGGTCGCGGATCCGTTGTCGTCCATTGGGAAATGCGTTTTCCAAGGGCTTTAAGGTGTTTTTCAACAGATTTGTTCATTGGAAAACGCTTGTTTTTTTTGTAGCGGTATAATGCAACATTCATCGGATGGTAAGGCTTGGAAAGATTTCAATGAAATATTTCCCGAGTTCGTGTAAGAAACGAAAAATGTTTATCTTTGCATGTGCACCGATAGTTTTAGTCCATATGGAAAATCTGGAAGTCAATATTCTCTGTGGCTGGTAATTTTTTCTCCGTATAATTTACCTCCCGAGATGTGTTTGAAAAGAGAGGTAATGTTTCTGACGTTGCTGATTCAGGACTTGAACATCCAAAGAAAAGCTTCGATGTCTTTTTGTAGCCCTTAATTCATGAATTAAGACATTTGTGGAACGAAAGAATTCTTGCTTATGATGTCAGTACGAGGCAAAATTTCACATTGAAAGCGGTCTTGTTGAGGACAATTAGCGATTTTCTTGCCTATGGAATGTTATCTAGATGGAGCACGCACAGAAGATTGGCATGTCCATATTGTATGGAGGATACATATTCATTTCAACTAGTACATGGTAAGAAACCATGTTGGTTTGATTGTCATAGAAGATTTCTTTCTCGTGGACATGATTTTCAAAAAGATAAACAACATTTTCGAAAGAACGTGGTACAAAAAGAAGAGGCATTGTGCATGCAAATCGGGACACAAATAATTTACGAACGATTGAACACAATGGGTTATTTACAAGAATCGGTAGAATGTAGTGGAGATCGTGGGCATCGTAAACCAAAAGACCAAGGTGAATGACATAACTGGTATAAACGTAGTATCTTTCCAAAATTATTTCCAAAATGGTAGTTCCCAAAAACGTCATAATTTAGATGTTATGAATATCGAAAAGAACTTTTCGATAACATTATCAATATTATTTTGAATATGGTGGGTAAAAGTAAAGATAATATACAATTAAGAAAAGATTTGAATTAAGAGATGGAAGGTCACATGTCCCAGTATACAGATTGTCTGGTCCGGCGAAAACGGTATTATTAAAATGGTTAAAAGAAGACATTAAGTTTCAAGATGGATATGCATCGAACATTGCTCGGTGTGTGGATATTTTTTGTTCGAGGCTGATGGGGTTGAAAAGTCACGTTTGTCATGTTTTCATGCAGCGACTCATTCCAATTGCATTTGCTGAATTAAGACAGATCGCTCGGAGATTCTCGCAAGAATTGACATATATGGAGAATTCATAAACGATTATGAAGACGTTGAATTGGAAGATGCTGAAGATGAAAACGACGATGAATTCAATGAACAATCGAAGGAAGACTCGCTAATCGATGAATCTATTGAAGAAGAAATGTAAATACATTAATGTGTATGATGTGTAATAATATAGATGATGTGCAATGTAAATGATGTATAATAATGTAGATGATGTGTAATCGAACAATTTAAATGTTAATATAATCGAAGAATATATAAACGATGTTTAATTTTTTAGAACTTCATATGATCTAATCCCAACGGGCATCCGTTGGAAATATTAACGGATGCCCGTTGGAATACGAAATCGCCTCCGACACTTAGAAAAGTTTCTATGTTTCCATAATTCTAAAAGGCATCAGATGGAAAATTGTAACGGACATCCGTTACATTTATACTAACGGGCACCCGTTGGAAATATTAACGGATGCTCGTTAGATTTTTTAACGGACGTCCATTACACTTTGCAACGGATGCCCATTTAAAAGTATAATGATGCCTGCCCTAGTCTGCAGGAATTTCCAACGGGCATCCGTTGGAAATTATAACGGATGCCCGTTGCAAGGGGAGACGAGCCGATGTTTCGCCATTTGTTGCCTCGGGAACACGCATTTCCAATGGACATCCATTGGAAATTCTAACGGATGTCCATTGGAGAAAAAGAACATCACATCTATTAACTGCGTCCGTTGAGTTGACGTAATTTCCAACAGATGCTCATTGGAAATTTCTGCATATAAACCGACAATTTCATTTTCAACACCAATCAAAACTTCAAAATCCTCTTAAACACTCCTTTTCACACACAAAATCACATTAGCAAACACTAAACACGAAAATGAGGGCTAGACAATTCATAGGTTAAGGATGTATGTTGGTTGGTACAGCGGGAGCTCCTCCCCCGCCTCCCCCGCCACCATATCCCCCTCCTTCACCAATATCGGCATCGCCGATATTTGATGAAGAGGACAATATGGTGGATATCGATTCCTTAATCGATAATTTTGATGGGTATCCCACCCTTCAAATTATCGATCCCGGTCGTCTTGCCGGGATATTATGGTAAAAACTTTTATTATTTGCATTTATATTGTTGTAATTTATAAATATTATCTAAATTTTTAAGTTTAACGTGCATGTTTGACGTGGATTATGTTCTAAAGTATACTAACAACGTCATCATCCAAGGGTCCTTATAGTACCAACTCTATTATTCCTCGCAAGTAACGCCAGAAGTCATACGCCACCGATGTTGGTGCACTTTTATCGTAAGTGCATTTCAAATTACATTTTTATTTAAAATGATTATTTATATATGTTATAAACTAACTCATAATAAATTATTTTGCAGCGCACATACAGATAGCGGAGAAAGGATACGACGCGCATCTACACGGTATGGATGCGCGACATGCAGGCTCGGATGCGCTTGACACTACAAGAAAATAAGGTTTTAGGGACCGAAAAATCGGTCCCTAATTCGTCCCTAAACAGGTTTAGGGACGGATTAGGGACGACCAGCGGTAGTCCCCAATCGCGTGACTCCAAATGCTATTCGTCCCCAATCCATTCCTAATTAGGGACGAAAATTTCAGTCCCCAATCCGTCCCCAATTAGGAACGGAAAATTCAGTCTCTAAAATTTAGGGACGGACCGCTGCAGCCGTCCCTAAATTTAGGGACGGAACCTCGCCGTCCCTAATTTTTTTTTAAATAAAAAAAAATTAAAATACGATCTCCTGATGCCGACTCGCCGGAGAATCGAAATGGAGAAATCGCCGAAGATGGTGAAATGATGCCCGAAACTGGAGATGGAGATCTCCGGCGTCGATCCGTACCTCCTTTCTCCCAAAGCACCCCGTTGCACGACTAGATGGCATGAGCTTTTAGGCCTCAAGAGGCTCGCGAAGACACATGAGTCTTCGATTTCGCCTTCGCTGTCGCTCAAAACAATGCCATTTCCGTTGTCGTCATCTTCTCCGAGCCCCAAAATGACGACATTGTTGTCTTCTTCTTCTCCCAACCCAAAAACATCGTCGTTCAAGCATTTCCTTCACCGGAGCTCCAAATCCTCCCTGGCCTCGTCCTCCTCTTCATCGTCTTCATCCGACG
Source organism: Gynandropsis gynandra (assembly GCA_036759665.1). NCBI lineage: Eukaryota > Viridiplantae > Streptophyta > Magnoliopsida > Brassicales > Cleomaceae > Gynandropsis > Gynandropsis gynandra. The sequence continues at coordinate 4,854,843 of CM071863.1, read as the reverse complement.
CATCGTCGCTCAACCACTCGCTCCTGATGAAGGACCCCGACATCTCCGAATCGTTGTCGTTCTCATCTTCGCGTCTCTCTCTCTCTTCGTCCTCTTCATCTGCTGGATATTCTTGGAATTGTTAATAAATTTCCTCCCCAATTTAGGGACGACATATAAATTCCGTCCCCAATTTAGGGACGACATATAAATTACGTCCCCAATTTCCGAAAAATCGTACCGAAATCGTCCCGAAAACGGTTTCTGTCGTCCCTAAATTTGGAGACGGATGACCTGCCCGTCTCCAATTTAGGGACGGGAGAAACTTCCGTCTCCAATTTAGGGACGACTTACTCATTCATCCCTAATTGGTCCGCAATTAGGGACGGATTAGGCACAACTCTTCTATACCCAAATTTGGGGACGAATTTCATTTTCCGTCCCTAATCCGTGTGTAATCCGTTCCTAAATTTAGGGACGGAAATGTCGGTCCCCAAATTCCGTCTCTAATCTTGAATTTTTAGTAGTGTGATGATGAACAACGCCAAACGCAACTACTACACCAAGAATCGCAAACCAACATGGGAAACAGACGAGGCCTTTAATCAACTTATTCAACATTGGGAGTCTGAAGACTTCATTGCCAAGAGCGAGAAGGCAAAAAAATATCAGTACATCGAGAAAGATCTTGGAGATGGTTCGCATCGCCATACTTCGGAATCAAAATCATTCCCGAAGAGGAAGCAAGAATTGGTAAATTTATTATTATTTAAATTTTTGGTTTTTACAACATTTATCTAATTAAATTTATTTTATATCACAGATGCAACAAATCAGAAGAGAACCGACTCTTCTTGAGCGGGTATTGCAAACCCACGCTAAGAAACAACTGATCGTCAGGGAAGAGATCGAGGAATCCGAACTCGTCGATCCTCGAGTGGAAAGAACCGTGAAAGCTGTGACGGAGAAAATCACACAGAAATCACAAGTTTGTGGTTCAACTCTTGACGAGCTCAGTCCATTACAAAAGGACAAAATTTATTTAAAGATAAAAATTTATTATTTTATCATTCGATTATTAATAAAATATTTTATAAAAATCTAACTCTAATTTTATTTGTCTTGTAGTCGGTTAGACCGTATAAGGGGCGTCTATACGGTCTAGGGGCACTTCAAAAAGATATCGTTGAGGGCGCCACGACGGTATCTCTCGTGGTCCAAGAGAGCTACACGCAACAACGGCGTATCAAGGATCTCAAAGCACAACTTCAAGAAACTCGAGCCCAAGTGCAGCAACAACACTTCCAAATACAGCAGCGGGAGAACGTCATAGAGTTGTTATCCAACCAGATGAGGGAATCAACACCGTGGGAAAAAAGGGTATCGATTCGGATGCAACGCCTTCTAGAGGTGCTGGTGACAGGGGAGATGATATCGACCTAACTGATTTAATTGAAATAGAATAGAATTAGGTTTAATGTTTTTGTAAACAATTTTATTATTTTAATTAAAAACTTTTTATTTTTATAAATTAATTTCTATTTTTATTTTTTTTATTTTTTAACAATTTTCCAACGGATGCCCGTTGCAATTTGTAATAGGCATCCGTTGGACGCCATTTTTCCACCAAATGGTAACGGACGCCCGTTGCCATTTCCCGCCAATTTGTAATGGACGCCCGCTGCCCTTTCCCGTCAGTTTCCAATGGATGCCCGTTAAAATTTTTGAAATCCCGCCTTTTTTTTCCCGCCTGGATGACAACGGACATCCATTACAATTTTTCAACGGTCGTCCATTGCAATTCTGTAACGGGCCTCCGTTACAAATTGTTTCAACGGGCGTCCGTTACAAAATTTCAACGGCGTCATCCATTGGCCTTTCCATTACAAATTTGCAATGGATATCATCCGTTACAACTCCGTAGGAATCGCAACAGATCTTGATTTGTAACGAGTGATTCCCAACGGCCTCGGTACCGTTGCCGTCCGTTGGGAAACGCTATTTCCAACGGATTTCAGGTGTTTTCCAATGGATTTGTCCGTTGGAAAACGCATGTTTTATTTTGTAGTGTAGAGCTTTTATTGTGTTTAAATGTTAGGATTTATGTTTGCAAGAATTTAATATTTTGGTTTCGAGATGTTGTTGAAAATAAATTCTTCAACGTATTAAATACAAAATTTTCCAATGGAAAATGTGTCCAATCAATGAAAATCATTAAGTAACATGACTATTGAGTTTTCAATTGACATCAGTTGGAATTTTTAACATTTGCTCGTTGGAAACTATTCGCCCGATGAGACGAGGTAACTATGGGGTGAATAACCATCATGACCTATTCCAACAGATGCCCATTGGAATTTTCTAATGGACATCTATTGGCAACATGCATGCATTCTTAGAGGCATCCAGTTGCAGCTTGTATGTGTTTCAACAGTCATTCGTTGGAAAATGCTAAGGGATGTCCGTTGAAAAGTTAAAAACAATGAAAATTTTTCTAAGTTTCGAACATAATTAAATGAGTCAATGAGCGTCTATTGCATTTGCCAACAGATGCTCACTGAAAATGGAAAACATTATTTAAACAAATATTAAATTACAAAAGTTTGATATTATAATTACATCATTCACACTTCTTTTTTAGTCGATTCTTGAATTGGTAAGTCTTCTTTCAATGGTGCATAGAATTTGTCGTCATGTTCATCTTATGCATCTTTCGATTCAACATCTTCATTATTACGGATGTATTCACCATCTATGTCTATTCTTGTGAGAATCTCTTCACAGTTGTTTGTATCAATTAACTGTATGGGTTGTGGTGAACGGGTTGCAACGAATCTTCTTTTTTATGTGTTTATAAACGCTCCACAGATTAATCTTAATTACGACCCATAATTCTTCTCTTCGACGTTTCAATGTTGTTGGATAATGCACGTAATATACCTGATTCATTTGATCTATTGTGATGAATTGATCATACTTTGTGTATTGTCATGTCGTGTTGATGGTAATTCTTCCCCATCATTTTTTTGTGTACCACGACCTATTGTTTGGTCAAACCACTGACATTTAAAAAGAATCACCTTCAATCCAACATGACCAAGATATTACATTATACGATTTGGTGTAAAATATCGTAAAAATTATCATAATCTCTTTCAATAAAAAATGGAAACGCCGTAATTGAATGTGTTTCTATTTTTTCCGTGCTCGTATAAACATAATTGCTAATACAATACATTTCTTGCAGGATCATTAGCCAAATATTTTAACCAAGTAAGATGTTTGTCATCGCAACCCTTGACCTATATAATATAAAAATGAATGATTACTTAAAATATAAATTATTTCGATTACATATACAAAAATAGGTGTACTTACGTCATCTCTCAACCATGAGGCATAATATTGAACTTTCATTTTGTTGAGTTCATTTGTGTTTAGATGATGATATATACTCATTACTTCATCAAATATAGTGTAATGAAAGTATATTAACACATATACACACATATATATTATGTATATTTGTAAATTAAAATATTGATTGCCATCGTCATGTACCCGTTACTTCTTAATCAATTATCTTGTAATGTAAGTATGTTAATATATATATATATATATATGTTTGTAAGTTAGAAGATTGTTTGTCATCGTTTGTACCTTTCAAAAGGTAATAACTCTATATGTGTTTGTAAGTTAGAAGATTGTTTGTCATCGTTTGTACCTTTCAAAAGGTAATAACTCTTGACAATTTAATAATATATATGTGAACGTTATTATATTCCTTTGGTGTTATAAACTAAAATATCAATTGTCATCGTCTTGTACCCGTTACTTCTTAATCAATTATCTTGTAATGTAAGTATGTTAATATATATATATATATATATGTTTGTAAGTTAGAAGATTGTTTGTCATCGTTTGTACCTTTCAAAAGGTAATAACTCTTGACAATTTAATAATATATATGTGAACGTTATTATATTCCTTTGGTGTTATAAACTAAAATATCAATTGTCATCGTCTTGTACCCGTTACTTCTTAATCAATTATTTTGTAATGTAAGTATGTTAATATATATATATATATATGTATGTGTGTGTGTGTTTGTAAGTTAAAAGATTGATTGTCATTGTTTTGTACCTTTCAAAAGGTAATAGCTCTTGAAAATTTAATAATATATATGTGGAAAGTGATTATATTCCTTTGGTGTTATAACCAACATTCCTCAAATTATTCTCATGTACGTCTTATTGGTGTAAACATCTCAAGAATTGTACCAAACCGAGGATTATATTGATATAGATAGTTTATGTGATCTTCTTTTGATTTTTTTATGTTTCGTTAGAATATGTCACTCGAAATAAAATATGTTGAAATATGTGATTTCAATGATCGCATCGAAATTATAAATTTTCCAACGGACATCCGTTGGAAGTTTTAACAAATGCCCGTTGACAAGAACAACAATCATTTATTAAAATAAATTGTTGGTTTTCAGCGGTTGTCCCACATATGCATAAACAAATTTGTCTTGAATTCTATCTGTTCATAGTCCGATGAAAATACCAACACATTGTAACAAAATTTTAATGGTTGATTATTCTCTGATTTCTATTGCAAATAGTTACAATAATTATCGACGGACGTCCGTCCATTGAAATTGTTTTGTTTTCTAGTAGAAAATATAGTTAATTTCGATTTATATAGTCTAAAATTTGGTTCCTTGGTGAGAGATGCACACCATTCAATATAGTGAATATATATATATATACATATAGACCGATATTGTAGTGGGGTTGTTTCCATATTTGGATGGTGAGGACATACTCAAATCCGAATGATGAATATGTTTGTGAAATTCCAATAACCAGTCATTTCAATGTGGTCACTTAAACGCTGCGTTTTGGTCAGACGGTGCATTGAAACATCGCATCCACGCTGTACGATAAATACGAATAAATAGATTTACTTATTTTGTTTCCAACTTTTCATATAATATGATGTCCGGTCGGTCATTTTATTAGTCACGTACATGTACGAATTTATATCGCAAACTCCCATAATTTCATGCATGTGTGTTGTGTATATATATGAGCATGAATATTTACATCAACAAATTGAATTTCTCGTTCTCTTTATTTTAACTTAATTATTTTAATCGAATAATTAAATAACTAATTTAAACTGAATAGATCATAAAACAATGTAAAATTTATAATGTGATTGTTTCTCCAGCACCTTCTTTTAGTCTTTTATTTTGAAAATTAATAAAACAGGAAATTAATGGCTGACAAATGCAGTAACATATTACAAAGAAGGTTGATTGGTGTGAAATTAGGAAAAAATAATAATTGTACCTTATTAAAGAAAATAATAAAACAATTTTAGTGTAGGGGCCACTCCTCCTCCTTTAAGCGAAATAGTAAAATGTGTCAAGTGGACTTTGAGTAGGCCCATTCCCACGTGATTTATACATTTCTAATTTTCTACCCTTCACTTCCTCTTCTTCTTCTTCTTCTTCATCATCTTCTTCCCCTACTTCTTATTCTTTCTCTTCGACAAACCAAATAAAAAGTACCCTAGACAAAGAAAAATCTGGTCCGAAGAAATCTCCAATCAGATCGATCGGTCCACGTGAATTCATTCTCCCAGAAGAAAACCCTAGTTTTTGTGTACATATATAGTCACTTGTACCAACATCATCCATGGATTCCGGTGCTTCCGGGTTACACCGACCTGATTCGGTACCCGAAAACGACCTTATTTCATCTTCTCCCACCGCCATATCCGCAGTCGCTGCGTCGTCATCGCAACCTCAGCCACAACAGCCGAGCCGCTACGAGTCGCAGAAGCGGCGGGATTGGAACACGTTCCTTCAATACCTGAAGAACCACAAGCCACCTTTGACGCTGTCTCGGTGTAGCGGCGCGCACGTGATTGAGTTCCTAAAGTACCTCGACCAGTTCGGGAAGACCAAAGTCCACGCGGCGGCCTGTTCGTACTTCGGACACCCGAACCCGCCCGCGCCGTGTTCCTGTCCGTTGAAGCAGGCGTGGGGAAGCCTCGACGCACTAATCGGACGGCTGAGAGCGGCATACGAGGAGAACGGTGGACAGCCAGACTCGAACCCATTCGCTGCACGCGCCGTCAGGATTTATCTTAGGGAGGTGAGGGAGGGACAGGCTAAGGCACGCGGGATTCCGTATGAGAAAAAGAAACGAAAACGGCCTCCATCTTCCGTCACATCGATGGTATCCCCTTCGACCGAAAACTTCGGCCACGACGGTCACGGCGTTGGAGGTTCCGGCGAGGCCGTGCCATAGAAATGTTGTAATTAGTTTTCTCTTCAAACCCTCTTTTATATTTTCTATTACAACGGTATTTTATTTTTTCCGTAGTAACATTTCTTTTGGACTCAAATTATTTTGAGACGATTGTGAAGTTCTCTACGGATATTATTCTGCTTAATTAGTTCAGTGAACTTTGATGAAATCTAAGAGGTCTATATATGTCTTAGCTCAACCTTATGTTATTCAAAGAGGAAAAAAATAACACAAACATAACACATTTATAATGTAAAGATTCCACTAAATAGCACTATGATGAGTTGTTTCAATCGTTCTAATTCAAGTCATCCACACTTTTTTCTTTTCAATTATGAACGGTGGAGATATTGGATTTCACGTGAGGAGATATCATTCGTCAAAGATGATCGTGAAGTCAAGGATGAAGAAGGTAAGACGTTTCTCTCTCTCTATATATATATATATATGCTTATATATCTCACTTTATCATGCCCAAATCATCGGAATAGAAGAAGAAGGAAACACACCAATCAAATTCTCTCTCTCTGTAAATATATATATATATATATTATCGGTATACATATTTGCTTATATATATGGAAGAATCTATAGATTTATGTGTATGTTTGAGCTTGTGTGATTCACGTATACACATAATTATAAAAAATGATAAAGAGTATGCAATTGAAAAAAACTATTCCACGTAAATAATATATTGCTCTCATCGCCGGTCCAACACATATTTTATGTCTCCCATCCAAATGTAACATGCTTTCATCGATTTTAAGACGCAACGTATTTTAGAATTTATTTATCATATGAGCTAGTTGAATGGATGATGTTTTTTCCCTCTAAATATAATAGTATATATTATTTGTATTTTTAATATTCCGTTGTAAAATAGTAAAAAAATTGTTTTAATCTTATTTTTATGTAATAAGAAGTAGCCCGTAGGTTGGATCATGAGATCACATACACAACACAGAAACACTTATACATTTATATATATCTGCGCACGTGTGGGTGACGTAGGAGAGACAGTGAGATTCACAGGGCAGTGCGAGTAAATGATCCCTACGATTTCCGACCGACATGAGGAGGCCTCGTGGTGGTGATTCAGAAGCCACACGTGTATGAGGATTCGCACGTGCGTATTTCCCAATTTTACTTTTCTACCTGTCAGGCGTTTGCTTCCGCTCGATAGACCACACGTAATTTTCTTAATCAAATACTAAAAAAACACAACAAAAAATATAATTCGTATTATATAAAATGATTTTATATAATATATATTATTATCTATATTATATCAATATTTTTCCACGTTATTAGAAAAAGTATTAGTTTTGAAATTTTTATATTCTTTATAAATATCTCTCTACAATATATATATACATACATATATAAACCATATTACATGAATAGAGTCATCTAAAATTTTGCTACGTTGTCTTTAACATGATATTAAGAATGGATTTACAAAGAAATTTATTTTATTTATTAAATAGATCGGCTACATGACGATCACAATTTCAAAAAAAAAAAAAACTAATTGCATAATGTCGTCGTCAACTACTTTGTAATCTGTTCGACGTTAACATTGATAGAATTTGTCTCGCGTTGTTTTTTATACTCAGTTGTGTTAACCATCACTCAAGTTCCAATCAACAATTCACCCGATGAGTCTGACGCAATTGCAACCTCGGGTTATTGTTGTGTGCATAATGACTCCTCTAACTAAATATCCGAGTTGCAGAATATGATGAAATGGAAGAGTCGTTTATTCGCCTCCATTGTCATCAATGATTCATTGTTGTTAATGCAATATTTTAGGAACATGTGACATCTTTTCAAAATCAGGTTGTTGAGCATTTTAAGGAGGTGGAAGATTCAAAGAGCAAAACAAGGAGAATAAAAGGGAGTACAGAGAAGAATGAAGAGAAGTTAAATTTGAAAAAAAAAACAACAAGGATGTGCGGCTGGAAAACCGGTGGGTTAGTTGAGCACATGCAGATATAGATAAGTTAACTCGAGAGAAACAAGAGTTTAACGAATCTGGAAGAAATCGAAGAAGTACGGCAGACTACGTGAGTGCAGATCACAGAGTTGCAAGTGTACTTAGAGCGATACAGTGAGAAATTGAGAGAAACAATTAGCGTTTATTTACATCTAACTCAGGGGGAGTTATCTGCAGAATCTTTACTGCATTATAAAGAAAGACAAATGTACTTGAAAGATTGATTCGTAAATAAAGCTGGTATTGTTTTATATTTGTGGTCTCTTTGAACTATCGATTCACCAAGTTGTCTTCTACAAGTTTTCAATTGGTATCACAATTGGTATAGAGCTGGTAACCTAAGTTTAGAGTAAATCTAAGAACTGGTTTGAGATCCTAGAAGACAACAATATAGAAGGACCAAGAGATCTATATTCGTTCGGAAAATCAGTCATGCTCGATGAATCAAACTATGGCTATCGGAAAGTTAAAATGAGAAGATCATCCGCAGATGAACAAGGAAACAAGAAGGATAATAAATTTGAAGCTCAATGTCATGAATGCAAAGGATTCAGACACTTTAAATTTGACTGTCCAAGTATGTCAAAAAGAGAAAGTGTTTTGAAAGGACTACGAGAAAAACAATGCTACAAATGCAAAGGCTTTGGGCACACAAAAAATGAATGTGCTGATGAAAATATGGTCAAAGGAAAATCACTAATTATGTTTAGTGAATCCAGTTCTGAATCCGGAGATGAGTCTGAAGAAGAACAGTCAAGCTTTGTTGCTTTCATTGGCATTATTGATGAAAACGATAAAGAAAGTGAAAAAAATCAACTTGAAGAGGAAGATGAAGTTGATGTAGAGATGATCTACAATGAGTGGCTTAGGATGAGCAAATTGAATGTTCAAGTGATCAAGGAGAATGAGAATCTGAAAGCTCAGATTCGAGATATGAAGCAAGTAGTAGATGCTAAGGAAGAAGAAGTGCATTTCGTCAAAAGACAGTTAGAAGAGACAAACAAACAGCTAAAGATGTTATCAAATGGTACTGAAAAATTGGATCACTTGCTCTCTATTGGAAAAAGGAAAGGCGACAACTATGGAATTGGATATATCGGGAACTCAAACAAGCCGGAGAATAAATTTGTTTCTGGAGGAGATCTGCAAGAGGATATGAGGCAGAAAGGAATACAACAATCGTGCAACACACCCAAAGAGGAACATGGTTTCAAATACTTCAATAAAAACAGAAATGAAAGTTATCATTCTCATGGGTACACTTCAAGAAGGCAGTATCAGGATTCACATCAAGGTTACAACACTAGAAGAAAAAATCAAGTACGATTTCATGGACAGAATACTGGAAGAAGGTATCAAAGTGTGAATCAAAAGAGAACTTCGGTGACATGCTATTTTTGTGGAATCAGAGGACATAAACAGATCACATGCTACAAAAAACTCAGGTATGATTCAAGTAAGTATGTTCTTCCCAAAATAAAACAGGTTTGGATAAGAAAAAGTGATCTTCAATGCAAAGTTGCTTATATTCTTACTCAAATTGATAAATCTCACACTTGGTACTTTGATAGTGGATGTTCTAAACATGTGACAGGGAATAAAGAAATCCTATCAAATTTTAGTGAAAGAGTGAATGCTGAAAGTGTTACATTAGGTGATGGAAGTAAATGGAAAATCAATGGACAAGGAGATCTACAAATTTTCGGACAAACCATGTTAAACAAAGTTCATTATGTGAAGGGATTGACTGCTAATTTGATTAGCATTAGTCAATTGCGTGACAGCGGTTACAAAGTACAATTTAAACAAAATGAATGTTGTATCATGAATTCTAATGAAAAGTGTATTCTTTCAGGTGTGCGATCATCAAACAATTGCTATGTGTGGAGAGATTGAACAAAGGAGTTTGAAAGTGACGAAAGATTATCAAATCTTGGTAAATTTTGCAGATTCGAGTTATGTTGAGCTATTCCTAAACTAAATCTTGATATATATTAATCGATCGTTAACTAAATTCATAAAAACCCCTCGATTTGGATCATTATGCATGTTTGGAATAATCACTTAGAGTTTGTGTTTATTGATCTTGACTTTTTGAGCTGATTTAAGATAAAATTAGGACTATATATGTACGGAAGTAAGACTAATTTTTGGAGATAATGATCTGTTTATTTGTACTTAATTTATCAAGATTACTTA
>CM071863.1:4800199-4832497 GCA_036759665.1 Gynandropsis gynandra | reverse complement strand
TAAGGGCAAATTTGTCTTTTCCTCAGTTTTTATTTTTCGGATTTAATAATTATTTTGGGGAAGGGTATTTTTGAAGTGATTTAGCCCTTTGAGGGTATTTCTGATATTCCGCCTTTATCCAGTGGTGACACTAAATCTCTTTTTTTTTTCAACATTAACAATTTTTGATACTGTGTCCAGTGCCCAAAATTCTTCCTGGAAAAGATTGAAACTATATACGAATTATATATATCATTCATCTCAAAATGATCAATATCACGATCTTCAAATCGAATATCAATTTTGGGAATTAGGTCTTGTCTCTTGAGGAAACAGTGGTAAAGAAGGAAAAAAGAAACTTGGATGGTGAGAAAGGAAGAGAGAATGAATATGTTTTTGTATCATGGTATACTCCTATTTATTAGTTCATAAATATATATACAAGATGCATACATATGATAAAAGAATAAAAATAAAATGCAAAAAAAAAACAAAAAAATCAAAATACAATAAAATAAAAAAAAATACAAAGAAAAAGAAAGAAAGAATATATATATCTAGCAAAAAATTATATTTAATATTTCCCTCGAGATGAATAGTATGAATTGTATATTTTCATATTGGAAAGCAATAGAGTAAATTGGTAATAGATAATGATTTCGTTCATAAATCTGCAATTCAATTATCAGTTTTTACATGCATTGATTTTAAGAAACTGGATTCTAGTTTTTATCTAACATCGTGATAATCTATTTCAATGTGTTTTGTACATTCATGATAAATCAGGTTATTAGCAATGTGTGAATAGGAGCCATGTTGTGCAAAAAAAAAAAGGTTCGTTTAAGAAAAGGAATTCGAAGTTCAGAGAATAAAACATTAACCATGATAGCTCACAAGTTGCATTCACCATTGCCCTGAATTCAGCCTCATCGCTACTTCGAAAAATGGTTACCTCCTTTTGTGATTTTCCACAAGATTAAAATAAAGTCAATAAAAATAAATAAGCAATAATAGAACCCAAGCAAGATGCCTAATTTGCATACGCAAAGGCATAAAGTTTAAAAGTATTGTTGGATGAGTAAACTAAACTCTGATCTCGAGTATTTTTCAAGTATCTCAATATCTTGTACGTTGTTGACAAGTGAATTTCAATATGAAAATTCATGTTTTGACTAAGTTTATTTACAACAAAAGAAATATTATCATCAAATAAATAAGTTTACCAATGATTTTTATATAATATTTTGGTATTTTAGAATTTCTTTATCTGTTTTTAAGAATTTTGAATTTACCTCCAATGATAATTGAGGAGGTCTAAAACCAAGCATTCAAATACTAGTAAGTACATCTAGATAAAAATTTATGTTGACTTAATGAAATACCAATAGAAGACACCACAAAAAAATGTCATTTCAAATAGCCAAATCCGTTCGAAATGACAATTTTTCCGTTAAAAACAGCCATTTTCAACGAATTTCAACGGATTCATGACGGTTGGTAAATCGATGATTGAAAAAATTAATCCATTGTAATTTCTAACGACGTTTCAAAAACCAAAATCCGTTAAAAAATATCAATGAATTTTTAAGGATATAATTTTTGAAATTCCAACGAACATCCGTTGGAAATTTCAACGGATTCCTGTTGAAAATTTTAACAAATGCCCGTTGGAATGACTATCAATGGGTATCAATTGAAATCTTTTTCGGGAAAATCAAAAATTCCAATGAATGTCCATTTGTATATTTTATCAAAAATTTTAAATATATCAACAGATGTCCGTTGATGTTATGATTGTATAATCAACATGTATCCGATGATTTTATGAAGAATTTAAAAAATATGTTAAACTTAAAATATTAAATCAAAATATATCAAAAAATTTTATTTTAATATTTAAAACAAATAATACAAAGAAAAATACTATATCCGACAAATCATCTATATTATAGTCTTTTTTCTTTTTTGTCTATACGAAAATCATGTGTATGGTGTTCAATTGGTTTGAGAGAGGTTTTGATAGGATTTTCGAGGTTTTGTTCAATGTGTTAAATGAATTGTTCAACATCTTAAATACCCGATTTTTTTTCAGGCATCCGATTGAATTTTCAATGAATGCCCGTTAAAATCGATGTCCAATTAAAGAATACGAGATCGTAACCTTTCATTTTTTTCAAGGGAAATCCGTTGGAATTTGCAACGGATGCTCGTTGAAAACGTGATGACAGTTAAACACATAATTTTGTAATTATGAGTTTTTCCAAGGGGCATCCGTAGGAATTTTCAAGGGATTCCCGTTGAAATGTTCAACAGATTTTCTTTGGAAATTTGAAAAAATTGTAATTTTGACATCCGTTGATAAAGATTTAGCATTTTCAACGGTTCACCATGGAATCCGTTAAGAATTATTTCAAAGGACGGACCCGTTGGAAACCGTTGGTAAATATTTCAATGGACTAATTCATTGGAATCCATTGGAAACATATTTCAAGGGACAGATCAACAATCCGCCCGTTGATATTGACATGTATTTTTTTGTAGTGAGATCACATAATTTCCAGTATTAAAAGTCATTGGTCCAAACTCTCAAATCTTAAAAAAAAAATCTGTAATTTTAGTTTCTCATAATCAATTGCAGTTTCTAAGTTGTCAAATATTAAAATGTCATCAACATAGACTAATAAAACAACAAAGAAATCAACAAAATGTTTTTTAAAAAAGTGAATGATCAGAAGAAGATTTATTGAAACCTGAATCAAGATGGCTTATTGAAATTTTTTGGTTCCATTGCGTAGTTTAAGCCAATATATCGATTTTTTAAGTGTACAGACAACAATATTAGGAAAGTTCTGGTTCTGTTTAGGTGTATATCCTTTAGGTAATGATTTGTAAATATTTTCACAAAATATCCATATTGAAAAGCATTAATTATTGATATCTAATATAAAAACAAACCACTTACTAAATCCAACTAAAGCGAGAAGAATACTAATTGTAATCATTTTAACAATTGGACTAAACCTATCAACGTAATCTAGTCCTTTTTTTTGTGGGTATACCCTTTAACTACTAGTCTAGTTTTGTATCTATTGATTACTCCATCATAATCATACATAATTTTGGACACCCATTTACACCCTACTATATGTTTTCCTATGGAAAAAGTACAAATGGTCCAAGTATCATTATGGAGCAATGCATTTAATTCTTGTGACATTGCCAAAGACCACTAAGGAGACTTAGTGACAATTAGAAATGACTTTGGTTTTTATTGTAAAAATATACAATACAAATATCCTACCAGAATTAGCAAGATTTTTATAAGAAAAAAAAAGAAATAAGATATGGAGTAGTTTTAGTGATAAGAACAAAATCAAATAAGAATGTATAGCAATGAAAATTATGGATATAGTGAGGCAATATAGATTGCCTCTTGGATGTTATAACATTTTCAGTATTAACAATGGACTTTGACTCATTTGAAATAGGTAGCAAATTAGATGAAGTATACTAGAAGAAGACATAACAATAAAATCAAATACTTGAAGAGGTAATATAGAATTAGAAAACGATTCATTAATCTAAGAAGCATAATAGGATTCAAGAAATGGAAAACGCGTTTAAGAAAATAATGTTTCTAGAGATGTAAATTTTACTATTGAAATCTAAAACTTTATAACCCTTGAAAACATAAGATACCTTAAGAAAACATATGATAATGTTCTTGATGTAAATTTATGTCGGTCATTATCATTTGTGGATACATAACACAAACATCCAATGACTTTTATATGCGAATAATCTGGTATTTTTTTCCATTTAGTAACTCAAAAGATGATTTATGTCTAAACTTAGTGTTGGAGTTCTATTGATAATGTGAGTTGCAGTTGAAATGCAATCTCTCTAATATATTAGAGGCAAATTTGATTAAAAAAAAGAAAAGATCTAGCTACATTCAACAAATGTTGGTGCTTTGTTCCACAATAGAATCCTATTGTGGAGTACAAACACAAGAAAAGAAGTTCAAATGCTTTGTGATCATCTCGTTTTTATACGTATTTTTTGCACGATTTTAGAGATGTTTATGATATATATGTGTTGCTTTACGTATGATTCCGTATCCGTTTTACTTGTTTTCGTGTTTTCATGTTCTTACAGGTTTTTATGCGTATTCGATTCATTTCGGAGCTAAAGGACATGCACGAGGCTAAGTACCAACATCGAGGATCATCACGGGACAAACGGGACGAGAATTAGCATGAAAAGCCACCACCCGATCGGGCACAACTCACACCTGAGCGGGCAAAAGCTACGGCGATTTTGGGCAGCAATTCATACACGACTCGGGCAAGAAAATACACGAGCGGGGCCTCATACCCGAGCGGGCACACCTCCAGCCCGAGCGGGCACTCCATTCGCATCGCGTTTCTGCGCGACCGACCGTGCCGTACCCAAGCGGGTAAATTGTACCGCCCGCTCGAGTCGCGACTGCAACTTCAATTAAGTTAATTTGACTTAAAACAAATGGAAGTTTGTGGGGGACTCATACAATAAGGAAAACGACTTTAAAGGGATAAAAGGGGCCAGAGGACGAGATTCAATCATGCTTTATTCAGTTCGTGATTAAGGAGAGAGTAGAGAAGGAGGAGGAGATTCTTGCGAGGAGGCACACGAGGAGCATTGGAGATCAACCCCATACTTCGGTTTCGTTTGGTTTTCATGTTCCTTAGACCTTCTATTTCGTTTATGTTTGTTTACAGACGCATGAGCGAGTAGTTTGTTTGTTCTAGGAGAAGAGATTAGCCCTTGGCTATCCCGGAACCACTTTTGATTTATCTTTGAATGCATCTTCCCGTTTTCGTTTATATATTCTTTATCTGAGTGCTTAATTTACTTGTGTTTGCGATGGCCACGTAGATGCATGTGTTAGGGGTTAGGAGAAGGACCGAAAGGAGAATTTTAATCCTAGAAGACCAGGTTTAGAACATCCGAGGTTAGGCAACAAAACAAGGGTAGCAGCGGTTGAGGGTAAAACGGATGAATCACAGATCTTATGGGTTTAGTTCAATATGTCAGCCACGAAAGTAGGGGGCAACTTGACTAGATCACGTGTCTATGCCTCGAGAGAGGGTAGATATCATGTTAGGATCGTCTGCCTTAGATAACTTAACTGGGATTGCATGATAGATAGATTGATTGTTGGTTTCGGTAGTCTTGTGGTGAAACTGGATTCCTAGAACGTTTGTCTCATCGTTAAGAACTAATTTGTTTATTTACTTTTAGTATTTCATTCTTAAAACTATATTTCATTCGTTAGCAAGTTTGATTCACTAGTCTCTGTGGTATCGACACCTGAAGTACTACACACGTACCGTGCACTTGCGGGTAGTTTAGGTTATTTATTTAACTTTGAGAACGCATCACTTTGTGCTATAAAAAAGATATAAATTTTAATCCTTGTGCATTATCAGTTCTAATTGATTTAACAACCAAATGATATTGTGTTTCAATTATGTTTATAAAATTTAGAAAAACAGTTAAAAATTCATATTTAGTTACAAAACAATAAACCCAAATTTCTCTTTTAAAATCATCACAATTGTTAAAAAGTATATATAACCTTCAACAGATTAAATGTGAAAAAGTCTCCATATATCCATTTGAATTAAGGCAAAAAGAGTTGTTGATCTACGATTGCTTGAAATAAAAGGAAACCTATGGTTTTTTGCTATGGGATAAATCGAACAATAAGTTGAATCATTCTTTAGATGTAGATTTAATAAGAGAATTTTCAAAAAAAAATTTAAAGAAGATCGATGATCTAATTTTTGATATCACAAGGAAGAAATTGAAATATAACATATAGAAACTGTTGTATTTTGAAAAATATAAAATGAGTTTGAAAGAGTATCCTTCCCAATCATCAATGCCCAAGAAAAATCATGTGTTTCACAAACAAATATGGTAAATAAAATAATTAAAATTGAATTTTGAGTCAAATGACTCACACTAAACAAGTTACATTTAAAAGAGGAAATGTGTAACACAAAAGTTAAGATAATGTTTTTAATGATCGTTTTTAAATGAGAAACTGATATATCCAAACCATTGGTAATTTAACATTAATATTCTTGACAACAATTGGAGAAAATAAAAAGAAATTGTTACATACATTAGCGCAAACACATTAATTATAATCCACAGAGAAATAGATATTGCAAACAATCATTAACAAAAGTTGAAAAAAAAATGAGAGATAAGGATTTACATGTCCTGTTACGATTTGTAAGAGTTGATGTAGAATTTTTTTCTATATCAGAATTGTGTGGAATAACATTTAAATGTTCACAACTTGTTGAAGTTGTTGCTGAGTCAACAATCTTTCAATTGGTTGAAAAGATTGTATAGCTCCTTGGTAAGTAAAAGATGAACCCTGCATTGAAAAAATTGTTAAAAAGGTTAATATAAGAAATTGCAGAATTAATTCGAGGATATGTAGAGTTATAATTTTGAGATTTTGGCCAAGAGATATTGGAGTTGTGTGTGTATGAAAGAGAATTCTTAAAACCAGGTGGGTAACCATATAATTTATAACATTTGTGACAATATGACATGAAATGCCACAGAGAGAACATGTTGATTTTGAGTCTTGGATTATTAACAAAATGCTTATATTGTCGAGGTCTAAAGGAGGAATATAAATTATTTGGTTGTGTAAAGAAAAATTGTGTATGATGAGAAGCTATAGCTTGAAGAGCTACTCCATGAGGAATGAATTTAATTTGTCCTTATTGTTTATCGTGTACAATCAAATTAAAAGCTTTAAACACACTAGAAAAAGGATTCATAAGCAAGATTTGATGCCTAACCAATGAAAAACTGTCATTTAAACCCATCAAGAACTTAAAAAGATATTTCATGTCATCCTTTTATGAAAATTTTTCAAGAAGATTACATTCTCATTTAGAGCAAATACATGTAAAAAAATCTTAAGGCTACACAATTCTTGCCACAATGTAATAAGTTTTGTATAGTAAGTGTTGAGATCCAAAGAACTTTGTTTACTTTTGAAGGTCTTGTTCAATTCCAAATATTCTAAAACGCTCGGATAAGTTTGCCCAAGCACCTGAAACCGACGACATATGCATAATACTCTCAGCAATTCCTTTTGAAACGAATTAAGAATCCACGTTAAAACTATATCATTGCAACGAGTCCATGATTTAAATTCAGAATGCCGGAGAAACAGGTTCATAGACCTTATCGTCGAGAAATTCAATTTATTTTGACCATTCAAGGCCATCATCATAGATCGTTTCTATGTATCGTAGTTTAATTCCTCCGTAAATTTATCTGAAACAAGATTAACAAAATTTGTAACATTAATATGTAAGAATGATGGATTTTTATAAAGATCATTTACGTGTAGAGTTGATTCAACATAGACGGTTGAAGCCATAAAAGACCGAAAAAAAACACAGAGAACCAAAAGAGAAAGACACAATGAAATAAACAGATACGAGTATCAATTAATCGCGGTGGAATCAAATAACATTCAATGAAATCGCATGAAAATAGATGAAAAAGGAGTATCATTGAAGGCGGTGGAATCACATGACAAACCACTGTATCGAACGCCGAAAATTGTAGAACAAGATGACGCAACAAACATCGAAAATTATTGAGCAAGCCGACATGAAGAATGCCGGGAAATCACAAAACAAGACGACGCATCAAACGCCGGAAAAATGTAACAATTTTCTGGAAAAAAAATTTGAAAAATTGAATGAATCAATACGATAATAGTGGAATCGAGCTAAAATTGCTCTAATATCATGTCAAAATATTCAAATCAAAGATAAATTTTTGAAAATTAAGTTTTCGCTCTTGAAGAAATAATGGTAAAGAAGGAAAACTTCGATTGTGAAGAAACAATAA
This sequence comes from Gynandropsis gynandra, assembly GCA_036759665.1. Taxonomy (NCBI): domain Eukaryota; kingdom Viridiplantae; phylum Streptophyta; class Magnoliopsida; order Brassicales; family Cleomaceae; genus Gynandropsis; species Gynandropsis gynandra. The sequence continues at coordinate 4,824,580 of CM071863.1, read as the reverse complement.
ACGTGTTTTTGTATATTTATAAAATTAATGATATATATTTATTAATTATTGGAAAAATAGTCTATTCCACCCTCGAAAATACTGCTTTAGTTCTATTCCCCTTTGATTTTGACCCTCATTGGATTTCCCGCTTGATTTTTAGTTTTATCCGATTTCCCACTCAACTATAAAAAATCTGTCTAAAAGTCCTTCTGTTATTTATCCGTTATGTATCTGTTAACCGACCAAATTTTGACCCGAATCTGAATAAATTTTGTTTTAAATTTGACCTTATGTTGACTCAATTTTGACTTTAATTTTGATCCAAAATGTGACATCAATTTTGATTCGATTTTAACCCGAATTTGTATTTAATTTTGACCCGAGTTTTTACTTAATTTTAACTCGAATTTTAACAATCAATCAAGTTAATTATTCAATTTAATTGATTTACTTGATTTAAATGATTTCAAGTAAAATTGAGTACGGTTTTACTTGAAATCGATTAAACGATCTAATTAACTCGATTGATCTGATTTCGGTACAATTAACAAAATCATATTCAATTATGATTCAAAATTAATTAAATAGAATAAGTAATTTTTTATGAAATTATCTAAAAATTAACATTTATTGTTTATGTGTGTAGTTAATTCACATCTAATTTACTAAAATATAACATTTAAAATTAAATCGGGTAAAAATTAAGTGTAAGTTCGGGTTGAAATCGAGTCAAAATTGAGTCACAATATAGGTCAAAATTGGATCGAATTTGGATAAAAATCGAGGCGAATCGATTAACTCGATTTGATCCAATTTTGATATAGTTAACAAAATCGTATTCGACTTTGACTCGAAATCAATTAAATTGAATAATTTACTTGATTTATTATTGATATTCATGTTAAAATTAAGTAAATCCGGGTCAAAATTAAGTAAATATTCGGGTTAAAATCGAGTCAAAATTGAGATCACAATTTGGGTAAAATTTGGATCGGTTTTGGGTTAAAATTGAGGTCAAATTTGGGTAAAAATTGGTTCGGATTCAGGTCAAATTTTGACTCCATTTTAACCCCATTTGTGTCCCAATTTTTGCTCGATTTTAACCCGAAACCGATCCAATTTTGATCCAAATTGTGACCCCAATTGTGACCTTAATTTTGACTCGATTTTAACGTGCACTTGTACTTAATTTTGACCCGATTTAATTTTAAATGTTATATTTTAGTAAATTAGAAGTGAGTTTACTACACATATAAACAATAAATATTAATTTTTAGATAATTTTATAAAAATCAAGTTATTTATTCGATTTAATTAATTTCGAATCAAAATTGAATACAAATTTGTTAATTGTATCAAAATCGAATCAAATCGAGTTAATCACTGTTTAACTGATTTCAAGTAATCATACTCGATTTTAGTCGAAATCAATTAAATTAAATAAAAATTTGAGTCAAAATCAAGTAAATCGAGTCAAAATTGAGCAAAAATCGAGAGAGAATCGGATGAGGATCAAAATTAAGAAAAACATAAGACTAAAACAATGTTTTTGAAAAAAAAAAATAAACTGTATTTCCTTGATTAGTTAATATATATATATAAGAGGTATAACTCTAATAAAAGAATAAAAATAAAATACACTGTAAACAAGAAAATAAAGATAAAAACAAAAAAAAAGAATGAAAAAATGGGAAAAGTATATATATATATATATATATATATATATGATAACAATTATGCTTAATACAAAATCGTAACAAAATATTAATCAATATATAAGAATGGCCGTTTAAGGTCATTCAATAGGGTTTCACATGGATTGCTGTATCGAACGGGAATTATTCACGACCAAGATATTTTATAGGATATGGATGAAAACTACAATTAAAATTGATACAATTTTATCGTTTGAAAGAAAAAAGCTTACTTGTATAATTGTATTTATTTGGGCGAGACAAAATAAAGAAAAACGATATTAAATATTCAATTGAATGGAAGAGACGAAAGGGAAGGAAAAAAAGGAGAGGCCATGTCGGAGAAGTCGCCGACAATTCAATCTTCTTGCGTAGATTTGCTGACTCTCTCTTCTCGCTTTGAATATTATATATATACACATACATATATTTTTGTTTATTTTTTTATAGTTGTCGTGAAACAACAATAATATATATATATATATTGTATGGATTCGATTTATATATAAATTATAATTAAGAATTTAATATTGAAATATTTGAATTAAAATAAATTAAATTCAAATTCAATATTAAATATATGACAAATATTATTATAAAAATATTAATTTATATTCTAACAGATTTAAAATAATATAATATTATAAAATTTTATATAAATATATCAAATAAATAATTAAAATAATCTAACTTAAGGAATAAATTGCAAAAAAAATATGGCCTTTATTTTATTTTATGTTTGAATTTTCGTTGTTAGAAATTTATATCGAAAGTTATAAAAATTTTAATACAATATATGAAGCGTATGGATCATAATTCTGTTAGCCCAAATTTAATAATGTGCATATATAGCAAATTTTTGTAAGAAAGGAACTTTTTTTAATTGTTTTATATAAATATTAACGTTATTTATAATTAATTCTATTTATTAAAAAAATCTAAAACTTGAATACATTTGACATTAATGTTTGTATCAGCTTTTAAAATTATATATGATAATAACCATCTAATTCCGTCAATTGATTTGAGTTAAAAATTCTAAACATTATCATTGCATAAATGAGGACCAAACTTTAGTATTCGAAAGTTTAATATGAAAACTCGGGAAATATCAAAATTTAAAAAGAATGAAGTCGAACAATAGGAAAAAAAAAAGAAAAAGAAAGAAATAAAAAGGATACCACGAAAACAACGTTTTATAGGACAAATTGTCCGAACAAAAAGCCAGCAAGTGACAACACTATTGTTGATCTTCTGTCACCGAATGATGAGATTGATTTAGCATAAATAATTAATATCACATGCTTTTATTTTTTATTAAAAAAGAAATTTGATTTAAAATAACTTGCAAAAGAACAGAAACAATACATAAGTGATGGCCACAAGTAAAGCTATACAATACAGGTCTAATGTGGTCCATTAAGCATATGTCCTGGAGTATTGAATCCGTAGTGTTCAGGCAAATAGAGTTTTCGAATATTTTCATTTAATTAAACCAAGAATATATATCAAAATATACAGGAGGTTAAACCAAGAATATATATCAAAATATATAGGAGGAGGTTAAGATCCTATAAATAAGGAAATTTAACAAATATAGAAAATAAGAAATTAACAAACATAGAAAATAAGAAAAATTAATAAATATAAGAAGATTAATATCTAGGAGAATATTTGATAATACTTTTCTAATATGCCCCCGCAAGATGAATTTCGGTGGAGAGACCAATCTTGAACCGAAATAGATCAAAGCGTGTCCGAGGCAGCGGCTTGGTAAGAGCATCCGCCAATTGATCCGCATACGAGACATGAGCCACCCGAAGAAGTCCAGCCGTGACAAGACTTCGGATGAAATGATAGTCAATAGCTACGTGTTTCATGCGAGAGTGGAAGACCGGATTGACACAGAGATATATTGCTCCAACGTTATCACAATAAATGACCGGCGGACTAGAGGACGAGATCCCAAGCTCACCAAGAAGAGAAGTAAGCCACAGAACTTCCGAAGCCGCCGCCGAAACAGATTTATACTCAGCCTCCGTAGATGATTTCACAGGGAACCGCTGTTTCTTGGATGACCAAGAAATGGGATTGCAACCGAGATACACAATATGAGCGTCCGTCGAGGTGTAATCATCACGGTCGCCACCCCAATCCGCATCGGAGAAAGCATGAAGCGTGAGAGGGCTATTATACGAGAGAAAAATGCCAAGAGATCGCGTACCTCTAAGATAGCGGAGAATGCGTTTGGCAGCTTGCAAATGTTCACTTGAAGGGCAATGTATGAATTGAGAGAGCTTATTGACGTCAAAAGCAATATCCGGCCGGGTGAACATAAGGAATTGTAGGCTTGCGATCACATTGCGATACTCGGTAGGATCATCTAACGGTGTACCCGAGGTAGAGGAGAGCCGCATAGTGGATGCCATAGGAGTATGAACCGGCGTAGCATTCAACATATTAGTGCGTGTGAGAAGATTAGTGATGTACCGTTGTTGCGTCAGGAGGAGACCCCGTGAACTCCGAGTAACTTCAACCCCAAGAAAGTAGGAGAGTGGTCCCATATCCTTGAGGGAGAATCTTTCCGATAGAAGGCCAATGAAGCGATCGACATGGTGAGAGTTGTTGCCGGTAATAAAAATGTCATCAACATAAACAAGGAGATAGATGATATCATCAGCATGTCGAAAGATGAAGAGAGAAGTGTCAGCCAGTGAATTAACAAAGCTGGACGCAAGTAGAAAACCCGGAAGTTCGTTGTACCACGCGCGCAGAGCCTGTTTGAGGCCATAGAGAGCTTTGTGTAATTTACACATATGAGACGGATGATCCCGATCAATAAAACCCTGTGGTTGAACCATGTAGACGACCTCGGAGAGAGAGCCTTGCAAAAAGGCATTATTGATGTCGAGTTACCGCAATGTCCAGTTCCTCGTGACAGCAAGACTGAGGACGATTCGAATAGTAGCTGGCTTGATCACGGGACTAAACGTGTCATTGTAGTCGACATCGGGACGTTGATGGAAACCCTTAGCTACAAGGCGCGCCTTAAACCTATCAATAGAGCCACTAGGAAGACGTTTAATTTTAAACACCCATTTACACCCAACAACATTATATGAGAGATCCGGCGGGACAAGGTCCCAAGTGCCATTGCGAACCAAGGCATCAAACTCTTCATTCATGGCCGTCCTCCATTTTGGGTTCTTAAGAGCTTGAGAGACACATGTGGGTTCAATGTCAGTGGAAGGGGAAATTATGGTGGTGAGGGTGAGTTTTTGTTTCGGCTTAGTGATACGATTTTTGGCTCGGGTGATCATAGGGTGAGTATTTTGCGGTGGAAGTTCTGGAGGTGTGGTTAATAGTGGTGGTGGCGAAGGGGATGGCGACGGTGGTAAGGGAGACAAAGACACCGGTGGGGAAGGATTCGAACATTGGGGCTCGACCGTAGATGGTGATGTACGAGTGGAGGTAATGGGAACAAGAGTACACGGAGGGAAGGAAGAGACGGGTGAAGTATCGGGGATGGATGCGCTCGGTGAATGAAAACGAGGGTAAAGGAACTCGGTTTCTATAAATTCAACATGATGAGAGACGACGACTCGAGAGGTTGGTAAGTGGAGACAAAGAAACGCACTTTGGGTGAGAGAATACCCGACGAAAATACATGGGAGAGAGCGTGATTTGAGTTTGTCGTGTGTATACGGTCTTAACCACGGGTAGCAAAGACAACTAAAAATGCGAAGTTTGAAATAATTAGGTGAGGATGTGATAAGAGATTCAAATGGAGATTTAAAACCAAGGATTGAAGTGGGAAGACGATTTATCAGATAGACGACCGTCGGAAACGCAAAAGTCCAAAAATCAAGAGGCATGGATGCGTGAGACAAGAGAGCAAAACCCGTTTCAACGATATGGCGGTGTTTTCTTTCAGAAATCCCATTGTGCTCGGGTGTGTGGGGAGGCGTTGTAAAATAAGAAATGCCATGGGTGGATAAAAATTGTTGTAAAGAAATAAATTCGCCGCCATTTTCCGAATAAAGAGATCATATTTTAGATGAAAAACGATTTTCGACAAGAGCCTTGAATCTTGGAAAATTTCAGAAACCTGAGATTTTCGATGCATGGGGTAAAACCACGTATAACGAGTATTATGATCAACAAAATAACGTAGTATTTAAACCCATAGAAAGAAATCACATGAGACGTCCAAACATCGGTGTAAATGATTTCAAGTGGACGAGATGAAGTAACTGTAGAAACATAAAACGGGAGTTTATGGCTTTTTTTCGTAAACACGCATCACATGAAGATATATGACATGACGACCGTAACGGCAAAGACGAAGACGAGATAACTTTATTCAAAATTTCAGAAGACGGATGGCCTAGTCTAGAATGCCACTCGGACAAAGTGGACTTGATGCTGGTAAAAGCAGTAATAGAGGGAGAGTGTGATAGAGAGGTTGGTTTGGAAAGGACGGACCACTCGTACACACCATCTTTAAGAAGTCCTTGCTTTATTGGTGCCCCCGTGTTGAGATCCTTCACCTGAAAGTAATGGGGAAAGAATTCCACCGAAACATTGTTGTGAGTACATAGTTGATGAACTGATATAAGGTTTTTATGCATCGAGGGGGTACAAAGAACATTATAAAGGGATAAGTGACGAGAAGAGGAGGGTAAGGACAACGAACCCGTATGTGTAAGCCAGAACCATCACCGAGTATGACACCGTCGTTGCCCGTGTAAGGGGCGTGAAGAGCAAGATTCGCCAAGTCGGAGGTGACGTGTTGAGAGGCTCCGGAGCCTAGGATCCACGTCGGTGAAGCCTAAGAGGGAATCGAGGCGTGTGAGGTATGATGAGCACTCGAAGGCCATGGTGATCCACCGCATGAAGCAGAAGTGTTGGAAAATGGAGCCGACGAGCGGAAGAGATGACAACGTCGGGCGCTATGGCCGTGTGTACCGCAGAGTTGACACTTTCCTTGGTAGCCTCGGGATTGGTCACCACGTGAGGAGAAATGGGGATGAGTGGATCCTCGGGTTTCTGAATATCCGCGGGAATCAGGGCGCCATGGTCCACGAGATTTGTGATGGACATTGTTTGCGGTAATAGGGAGCACCGAGGGAACCAGTTCGGCTGCAAGGAGATCCGCTTCATGGTTGAGGAGTTTCTCGTGTAATTCAACAAAGGAGATGGTCGTATCCTTCGCATTCACAACATCTTTGATTGGCTTGTATTCGTCACCAAGAAGATCCTCGGGATCCATGGGTTTCCCAAGAAGAGACAGTTCATCTGCCTTGGTTTTGAAGAAGTTCATGCAATCATCAATCGTCTTTGCACCCTTGGTCAAACGTCTCATTTGATCCTTGATTTGCTTGATGTGTCTGCGGCTGGAGCGTCCGTACGTGGAGGCGAGGATGGCCCATGCATCCCCAGAAGAGGTGGCCGAGGCAACTAGTGTCTGACAAGACATCGAGATGGAGCCAAGGAGGGCTGCAAAAATCAGCCGGTCTTGACGAAACCATGGTCCATAAGCCGGATTAGGAAACATGGTATTGTTGACCACAAGGGTCGATACGGGTGCAAGGGACGGATCGAGAAAACCATCGAGATTGTAACCTTGGAGGATTGCACGGATTTGGATACTCCACGTGAGATAGTTCGTCGCCGTGAGTTTGGTGACATTGGAAACATTGACATGGATCAAAGTAGAAATAGGGTTCGAGGAATTGTATGGTGTAACAATATCACTCGTTGAAGATGAAGGAGCTCCGGTGGAGGTGGTGTCTGCGTCGGAAGCCATAATCGGCGGTGGAATTCAGAAACGTGTTTAGGATTGATGTCTTTCGACTTAGTGCGCTGATACCATTTAGACAAAATAGAGTTTTTGAATATTTTCACTTAATTAAACCAAGAACATACATCAAAATATATAGGAGGTTAGGATCCTATAAATAAAAAACTTAACAAACATAGAAAATAAGGAAAATTAACAAACATAGAAAATAAGAAAAATTAACAAATATAAGAAGATTGTTGATATCTAGGAGAATATTGTTCATCACAATTGCATATATATATATATATATATATATATATATATCTATTACTATACTAAAAGGCTTTCCGCTATGAACAGTTCATCCGTGATGATGTGGCAGTCCCTTCTGTCGTTCGATGCTCTATGAAGACACGTGTATGGTGACGATGACTCGGTGCGGGACGCGGATCTTCAACCCGACCCACCTTCCACAACCGTTCGATGAGGCGCGTTTTACCCACTCGCTTCGCCTGTTATTCTCAGCCGTCTAATGATCGCGTCTTTGCCCCCCTCAACGGCTGGACTTCCTCACCAACAGTTATCCTGCATTACCAGCCATTGATTTTTTTTAGGGTTTTGCTCCCTTAGCTCCTATGTTTGTGTTGAACTATAAAGGTTACCTTATTTCATTTGTGAAAACCCTTTTTGTTTTGTTCTTTTGTGCTTCCCCTTCCCTCCTGCTTGTGCCCCTCTCCGGTTATTGGGATCTCGGTCGTTGCCGACGGCTAGCCATACGGCGGTCGATTCCGTGTGTGGGCAATGCGGTCAGACGCCGGGTGGAATTTATTTTTTAGGGTTTTTTCCTTACTCGGGTGTGTGTCGCCGTCGTGGCCTAGCCTTCCTTTTTGGTCATTTGCGACGTTTTTCTTTTCGTTTTGGCCGATTTTTTCAGGGATGCCCACCGATAGGTCTCTACAGAACTGCATTTGCATGCGGTAGTCCGATTCTATGGTTCGACATTCCCTGTTGTATTCGGTCTTTGGCCGAGGTTTTTTCCGTTTTTTTTTCACAATGTAGGGTTACTGTGTCTTAGCCATAAAATTTTATGTCTTTCTTGGTTATTTTAACATTTGGTTTACGTGTACAATTTTTGAGTCATTGGGATCTTGACTGTTCTGGGCAGAAAGTTCTTCATCTGCATTTATACGCGGAGGTCTGATCCCGTGATCCAGTCTTTGTTGGTGTCTTCGACTGTAATTTTTTTTTATTTTTTTATGTGAGTAGGTGTTTGTCAGCCGTAGATTCCGGGGGTTTTTTTAATTATTTTACAGTTTGTGTTGTGAGCAGGCCCTTTGGGTCACCCGGATTTGTACCTTTCTGGGATGAATGTGCATCATTTATGCATGGTGTATGAATCCCTGCGCGGTGAAGTCCTTTTGTTCTCGGACGGACTTATGCTACTTTTGGTTCTCTTTGACCGTTTTCTCACCGAGCTATCCTCTCTTTCTTTTCATCTATAGGATCTTTTCCTAGGTTTTGGCCGACTCCTTGGGAGATATATAACGATTCGACGAGAGAATATGGCATTACTTGCGGTCGTTCGATCCCGAGATCCCCTATTTTGGACTGTCTTTGGATTGGGTTTGGTTTATAGGACTTGGATAATATTTAATTTTATAATTTTACTATGAGTGAAATGTGAATATTGCGTGTTTCATGTCTTTAATATACTAAAACTAAACATGCTGATTTCGTAATAAAAGTTTAAGTCTTATGTTTTATGTTCTTATAAATGAATTATATTTTGCTTCCTTATAAATTATTCCCGATTAGTTGAACATTTTTCTTCTTTATATAATAGCAATATTTTATTTTTCCAGATATTAAACATTGATTTTTTATACGCTGTTGAATATTTCAGATGATTTTATATTTATATTAATACAAATCATAATCATTAACTCCTCTTTTACAAATTATGTAAGAAAAGAAGATGTCAATCAGGAAACCAGAATTGGCATTAAGTATTGAAGAAAAATTCCCGACATTAGGATTTTTATGGAATGAGTTAAAACATTCTTTTCATGAATGATAACTTTTGTTTGTTCTTCAATATGTACCATGTTATCTTATAATTTTAGAGAAAAAACTATGAGTTATATGATCTATTAATTTTTTTTTCGCCTTTGAATTTAATAGGTTATGTTGTATATTTAATTTGCGTTTTCAAATGATTCTAAAAATCTGAAATTAGAATACAAAAACAATTTTCTACTTTCCGTTATCAAGTGAATTATTTTTTATTTCTTTTAAGCGACCACCATTCTTTTAATTTCTCTAAACAATTTGGGTTTGTCGTGTTAAATATTGAACCACAATGTGAATAATAGTCAGCTGATTGCTAGATATATCGATTATAAGTTAGGATTTGGATTTGTAGTGTTGATTAATTAAGATTTCGCCTAGGCTCATCATTTTGAATTTTGATTCGTTTTTTCGGATTGAATATAACATATAAAAGTGATTCAAATTTTGCTTACCATTGAACAAATATTGATAAACTGTCAATTTATCTAGTTTAACAATAATTGGTGTAATTTAGAACTAAAAAAAACTGTTTACATAATACTTTTTTTGGTATTTTTTTAATCATACAAAGAATTAAAGTTTTTACTTTGATTTGATTTAGAATCAAGTAGCAATATATACATATACATATATAAATTTTGGTATATAGTTTACAAAAAAAATAATATTATCATTAAATTATTTCTTAACGTTCAATGATTATTTTGTAATATTTGATGCATATATTTTTACCGATTTCTGGTTGGAAATTATGATTTCGCATGCTTATCTTGGTATATTGATTTAGGCTTTGAAATCTGTTTGGATGAGTTCTTTTTATATGGGTTGACATGATACTATTTCAAAGGCTGCCGGCCCATTGTATTAATTTCCTGTCCATTGGGTTTTATTTGTTGGGTAAATGTTAGGTTCATTTCACAACCGACTTTGATGACTGTGTATACTGTTGTCGCTATGTGTACTATGCATTAGTCTAGGTGGACAAAATTCACCCTATATGTATGCGTGGCAACATTTCCCCCACGGTAAATATGTCTACCTTTTCACTTGGATTTATTATGTGCCTTTATATCAGAAACACAAACTGTTTTGGCTTTAAAGCACTCCTTTTTCTTACCAAAGTAAAATATATGTGTCACTGTAAATGGTGACGTGTTTTATATGTGACATATCTTACTTTTGACTCAGCTGAATCCACTGTCCACCTACGTTTATGCTTCATGGTAAATGCTTTTTCCATAACGATTATAAATATTGCAATTTCTAACTTCCAGAGTTACTCAGTTTAGTCCAGTTTCAGTTCCTCAAAAACATTACATCTGTGTGATCTTTTTGTTTCTATGTTTGCCAACTATGTATTATCCATTCACTAATATACGACCTACACAAGAGATATCGTTTAGAATCCGTGTTCGTGTCGTGAGTGTTTGGAACTTTGATGTTGTGCCAGTCCCTAGATCCACATCTAACTGGGAAATGTTAGTTTGTGACGAATGGGTAAGACTGTGTTTATGTTTTCAATAATGCAATGAATCCAGTTCCACTTTACGTATTAATTCTGTTTTTTTCTGGTTTCAGGGAAATCGTATCCAATGTTATGTGCGCTCTAACTTCTGGTATTGTCATCAACGATTCCTCTTGGAGGGATCATGTTGTATAATTACTAATTTCAACGTCAGTCGTAGTTTCGGGGAATACCGAGCATCCTCTTTTCCCTTTAAAATAATTTTCACTTCTACTACTGTTGTGAGGCCTTGCGGTGATATAAACAACACGAATAACTACTTCAACTTTGCATCCTATTCCGATATAATATCAGGTGTTTTGGAAGATTCAATTCTGATTGATACGTTGTCTGTAAATACTGCATAGATATCGTCTACCTATGTATATTTTATACAGCTTTACATTGATGTTTATCTTGCTAATATTTGTTTTGTTTATTGAATTTTGTTGTAGATGTTGTAAGTGAGGTCATTGCTGCAAGTGAGCTCAGTGATGTAAACTTATGCTGAACGCACGACCCGACGTTTGACAATACAGCTGCGCGATACCCAGTATCCTCTACCGTTTCCTCGGTTTTAAAATTATGTTCCATTCACATATTATCATTTATGTACTATTGAACATCATATTCTGTTTTCAGTTCACAGGTTCTTGAGTGCACCATATGGGAAACGTTTGCGTAGGAGACATATAATTCCATCCGACTCCACGAAAATGGATCGTTTGTAATTATTTGCCAACTGTTTAAAATCAGAACTTGGGGTGGTAATAATTTCTCACTTCTTTTCCTTTTTTCATATGCTATTTGCTTTCCCTATTTCACCACTGCTTTTACATTTCGGATGTCTTACTTGTAGCGTACCATTATTTACACTCCAATACGTCGACTGCAATTTCCGTTGTGCTCGATGTAGTTATAAACATATTAGTAATATAATTGTATTTGTACCACAGACTTCCTACTGAATGGTTATGTGAAATGGTTGTTCATTACGACGATGATTTCTTTTAAATTTATTTGTACTCGACACTATCTTATGGTTTTGGTTTTAATATGCTTATGTTAACACTGCAGTGTTAAGCACCGTTTTTTTGTTTGCTGCAGCAATAAAATTGGTTACTAAAAAATAATTACTTTGGGAAATTGCATTATGTGTTTGTACTTAAAATCCGCTTATTTTGGCTTCTATTGACAGACCGGCGAATCTTACGTAACGTGCAATTTTCCAGCAAAATCTATCTAGATCAGAATTTCAAAGCCATAGCATAGTATAAAATGAAGTACGACAAAATTAATTCTTCCCATTTCAATGAGGGTTTAATCATATCTAATACCGATTTGTTATAGAAGATCATACTGATTATATTTTTGTTGTCTCCCGTGACAACACTTGAATCAGATACTTATCCTCTTCTGCTGATACCCCGAAGGCTATAAGTCAGCTCGCTCCAAGGCCTCAGCCAAGTGAATCGCCCGATTTTTTAAATGCTTTTACAGTTAAAACGATTGCTGATTTGGGCAAAGTAACGGAGGTAAGTTATGTCATTTTAATATACAATTAAAATTTTACAACTGAATACTCATAAGATTTTATTGTTGCAGACTTTAACTTGCATAGTTCCACCATTGATCACCGAAGTCCTTGACAGAGATGGCTGGTACTATTTAGGATGCAATGCATGTTCACGCAAAGTGAACTCTATTGCAGATGATACATCTGCCCGCGTCACTGTTAGGCGCTTCTTCTGTGATCCCTGCAAGACGACGACAGATAACCCCTTTCCTAAGTAAATTTGTTGCGTACATGTCTTTTCGATTAATTCATTCATATCTATGTTGACTGATTTGGAAGCATTTTCAGGTTCCGTGTATATGTAAAGATAATCGACGACACGGGTGAAGCCATATTTTTTATATTCGACAAAGAAACAGTACAGTTGTTACAAAAATATGCCCTCGATATAAAAAACGAAGAATCCGAGATACATCAAATCTTATCACAATTCCTACAATCTTTCCACCAAATAAATATCATCTTCTCTCGAAATTGCATATAACAAACATATTTAACTTTGCATACAGACTTCTTCCGATGGAATTCCTCCAAGTCTAAGGGCGTTGGAGAATCGTAATTGCCTCTTCAAAATAACAGTTTATCCTTCGCAACAAGGACAGCGAGGATCGTCATCCCGTGGGCCGCTCCGAAATGCTTTGCCAATTTATAGGGTCAGTCGTTTGACAGACAACGAAGACATACTTCGGTCCATATCCACGAGGGTATACTTTGTCTCCTGTCTTTCTTCAAATGCATATATATTAACTGCACTTTCCCATCAATTGTGTTATATCTTTTTACAGAACTCGTCATTTGTCCCGTTCACATATGTATAATATAAAACCCGTCTTCCTTCACTGTACATCTTCACATCAATCACTTATTATATTAAAATTGAAAATACAATACAATATAATAATCGTTCTTTTCATTATTGGTATATTTGTTCTCAGTTCTCTCTAGATAAAGTTCCATAGGATCTGTTCCTCTCCTTTTACCAGTCATTCCTATGGAAAGCGACATGTGAACGACCGTGACAATTACTCATCCCTCCAGTCAACTACATCGAAGTAAAACCAACGGACCCAGAGGTGGGAAGTTCAAAACGTTCAGAATAAAGGCTTATGCAAAAATCACTTCTAATTTTACGTTTTCCTATGCTGGGGACCTTTTTTACTCGAAGGGAAAGCTTCGTTCCTATATATAATATTGTAATCAGATAATTTTAACGAACAATGCCCTACTTTTTGGATGTGCTTAACTTTGTACATAGTTTGAAGGCATCTGATAAACCCACTTCTGCATAAGGTTTTTGTAATGTATAATATTATGCGCAGTTGCTTAACAACAACATTATGGTTATTATTACGCTTTTAACTACTTCAATATTTGGATATCACACAAATATATTTGTGTTTCAGCTATGTTAATATCCAGTGCACAGTTATATTTAAAATAATTATTTGTGGTATACTTTTTTTAGGGACCCAAATTATTATTATTTCACATAAATTTCAGAGAAGCCGTATTGCAACTATACTTGCTGATAGATCTTCCCTCTTCGAAGCTAATACTTCGGTTCCGCAGTCAATTAATCATATAACGATGTTATCTACACTTAACCCTATTGGTATATATTTATCTATTTCATTGTAAATAATCATTGTCGCTTCTAATGGTGCATTTTGTGCATTCATATATTGCACGTAATGCAATTATTTATTAATTGTTTTTTGCATATAGGCACTGTTCCTTATGCAGATATTGGGGATCAATCTTTCTCGTGCGAGTTTTGCGATGCAAGGATGTGGTTCAGTGAACGTTCTAACAAAAAAAAATTGTCGAGATGATCCTATATTAAGTTTATGTTGTTCAAAGAGAAAAATATCGTTACAGAAATTATCGGAACCCCCTGAATATTTGAAATCACTTTTTCAAAGGTCTTATAAATATTATGAACATTTCAAACAACACATTTGTGCATACAATATGATATTTTCGTTTACATCGATGGGCGGTCATATTGATACTTCAATAAGTATTCATAAAAAACCGTATATATTTAAAGTACAAGGACAAAACTACCATCATATTGGAAGTTTGTTACCTAATTTCGGAGAGCCTGTGGAATTTGCACAATTGTATGTTTATGACACAGATAATGAAATCTAAAATAGGATAAATGCTATCAGGTGTGTTGCTCATACGATAATGGAAATTAATTTTTTTACAATTAATGACGTTAGTAACTAAACATCTACCTGTTTTGTAGCAGCACACAAGGAACATCAGCACAATTTCAAAGCAGCCTTTATGAAGATATTGTGAGATATATTTGACAAATGCTTGATGAACACAATCCGTATGTTAAAGTATTTCGAATAGCTCGTGACAGATTTAATGCATGTGAACAACTTGAAATGAAATTATGTCTATTAGAAAACCGAGAAAAAAAGAACAACTCATATAATTTATCTGAAGTGACAGAAGTTGCTGCATTGATAGTAGGAGATTTAGATGAGAAAATAAGTCAACGAGATATCATTTTACAAAAGCACAGTAACGAATACATGAAAATAAGTGAATTCCACCCTTCATATCTTCCATTGCAATATCCGCTTCTATTTCCACATGGCGAAGATGGTTATCATCTAGACTTAGATTTACGCCTGACGAATTCTCTATCGTTAAAACCTCGAACACGAATTAGTTTAAAAAAATTCATGGCATATCGTCTTCAAGAAAGAGTTACTAAATCGTCTCAAAACATTCTGGAAGACTCTTCCAACAATTTGTTGTTAATGGTTTCTGCATGGTGGAATCAGAAAGAAGTTCTTATATAAGAAACCATAAAAAAAATTACGATGCGATTTGTACAATAATATAGAAAGTGCGGTTCATTCAGGAACCGCTATGGCATCCAGTATTGGAAAGAGAATAATCTTGCCTTCGTCATTCACAGGTGGTTCACGATATATGAAACATAATTATTTAAATGCGATGGCTTTATGTAAAAACTTAGGATTTCAGGATTTATTTTTGACATTCACATGTAACCCTAAATGGCCCGAGTTACAACGAATCCTAAACTTCTATGATGATACATCGGAAAACAAACCCGATATTTTAACAAGGTTATTTAAAATTAAACTTGATGATTTGTTAACATATTTAAAGCAGAATAGACGTGTTGCCGAAATAAATGTAGGTGAGTTAATACTCTACAAATATTTAAACCATAATTTTTTAATAATCTGACAGTCATATATATAAATTCTTTAAATGCAGTTATCTACACAATTGAATTTTAGAAACGGGGGCTCCCTCACGCACACATTTTGTTGTTCTTAAAAAGACAATCAAAAGTTCCAACATCAAGCGATATCGGTGCTATTATACCTACTGAGATTCTAGATAAAACAGTAAACCCGTTGTTATATAATGAAGTTAAGGAAACAATGATTCATGGACCTTGTGGAATAGTCAACAAATTTTCTCCCTATATGGACAAAGGAAAATGCACAAAACGGTTCCCAAAAAACTTTACTGAATCAACATATATTAATAATGAAGGATATCTTGTTTACAAAAGAGAAAACAATGACAGATTTATAATGAAAGATGGAGTTAAACTAGATAATCGCTAGATTGTGCCTAACAATCCCTATATTCTTTTAAGATATAGAGCTCATATGAATTTAAAATGGTTTAATCAAACAAAATCCATTAAATATTTATTCAAATACATAAATAAAGGATGTGATAAAGTTGTTACAATAATCACTGTGCCTGGAAAAAGTGAAACAAACATATCGTCTGACGAAATAAAAAATTACTATAGTTGTAGATACATATCGAGTTGTGAAGCTTGCTGGAGAATATTTAAATTTGATATTTATTACAGAAGTATACCTGTGGAAACGTTAAAATTTCACTTGTCCGAACAACAAAACATAGTATTTGATGAAGATGACGACCTTTGCGACATAACATCCGATGAATACATGCAACGAACTAGGTTAATAGAATGGTTGAAATGCAATGCTCAATGCTCTAAAGCGTGACAATTGACCTATAGTAATTTCCCAACGAAATTTATATGGAACCAAAGACACCGAACTTTGACAGCGCGTAAACAAGGATTTGCATTTGGTAGATTACAACACATTAATCCAACCGCTGGAGAGCTATACTATTTAAGGATGTTACTACACAAAATCAGTGGTCCCACTTCATGCGAAGATATCCATACTATCAATGGTCATCTAGAAATAACATTTAAAGATGCATGTAGATCGTTAGGCCTTCTAGACGATGACGAAGAATATATCAATACAATAAAAGAGGCAAGCAATTGGGCAACTCCAGCGTATCTACGAACTCTTTTTGTAATGTTATTAACAACAGAGTGTCTATCATCTCCGGAACATGTTTGGCTAATGACATGGCACGATCTATCTGATGATGTATTATACAGACGTCGTTATTTACTCAAACTACCAGGTGTGCATTATTATACATTTACTCTTATAACATATACTGTAATATTATATACTGATTCTTTATTTACACTACAGATCTGAGCATGTCTGACGAAGAGATCTAGGACATAACTCTTGGTGAAAAAGAACAATTATTACAGAAAAATAACAGATCTTTAAAAGAATACCCTTCAATGCCATTTCCTAAAGAGGCTTACAATCAATCATTGTTAAATAGATTGATATATGAAGAATTAGCGTAAAATTGGGATAATTTAGAGATTGAATGTGTAAAATTAAAGTCACAATTAACAATTCAACAACGTTTGTTTTTTGACGAAATTATAAAAACCTTTGATCAAAACAAAGGGCAAATATTCTTCTTATACGGACATGGCGGAATTGGGAAAACTTTCTTATGGAAAACGTTATCTACAATAATATGAGCTTGAGGTAACATTGTTTTGAACGTTGCTTCAAGTGGCATTGCTTCACTTCTATTAGAAGGAGGTCGTACTGCTCTCTCATGGTTTGTGATACCAATAGACGTAAATGAAGACTCGATTTGTAATATTAGATTGAATACCAATCTTTCAGAACTTATTAAACGAACGCAACTTATTCTATGGGATGAAGCTCCGATGGTTCGTAAATTTTGTTTTGAAGCTTTAGACAGAAGTATATGCGATATCATGAGCAGCGTAAATCAATTCCTGAAAAACAAACCCTTTGGTGGTAAAAAAAATTGTATTCGGAGGTGATTTCCATCAAATTTTACCAGTAATTACAAAAGGGAATAGACACGACACAATTCAAGCATGTATTAGTTCCTCTTATATTTGGAACTACTGTCGTATATTGAAATTAACTAAAAATATGCGATTGCAACTAAACAACACTACTTTAGATCTGAATGAACTACAAGCATTTTCTAATTGGATATCACATATAGGAGATGGAACACTATGTGAGCCTAACACTGGCGAATGTTTAATAGATATATCTGAAGATCTATTGATCATAGAAACATCAGATCCAATCGACAGTATTTCAGGCCATATATATCCAAATCTTGAAACTGAATACAAAAAATCATCATTTTTTGAAGAACAAGCAATATTGTGACAGCAAATGAAGTAGTAGATGAGATAAACGAAACGCTCCTACGAAAAATTCCAGGCAGATGTAAGGAATACTTCAGTTCAGATTCATTGTGCAATGTTGATTCTCAAAATGGTGAAATGTACGAAATATATAATACAGAATTTTTAAACAATTTAAAATACCCCGGGATTCCCAACCACTGTTTAACTTTAAAAGAAGGTGCTCCAATTATGCTTCTACGAAACATTGATCAAACACTTGGATTATGTAATGGAACACGAATTCAGGTAACCTAACTCGGCGCAAATGTTATCGAAGGTAAAATAATAACTGGAACACATGCAGGTGACAAAGTATTTATACCTCGACTTCCTCTAATTCCGATAAATATAAATTTACCATTTAATTTTAAAAGAAAACAATTTTCTGTTATGCTATGCTTCGTAATGTCGATTAACAAAAGTCAAGGATAGAGCATCAGTCGAGTTGGTGTATATTTACCAAAACCAGTGTTTAGCCATGCACAATTATATGTAGCAGTTTCGAGAGCCAAAACTAAGGAGGGATTAAAATTACTTATTTTGGATGATACCGGAAAATGTACAACGGAAACAACTAATATTATATATAAAGAACTATTTTGTAATATATAAATAAAACGTTCCAAGTAAACAAAATAAAATAAATTTTCTATTTATTTTTTCTGTTTTATTTGTATTAAATATGTTATGAATGGATATATCATTTGGAATTGTTCCCGCGCGAAACCCGGGTAAACTGCTAGTATATATATATATATATATATAGAATAAAATCCATTTCAATAAGTTGGGATAAATAATGTAATTTTATATCTAGTTAGGATTGAACATTTTGGTTTGAATTTGTAAGAGTGAACCAAATCAAAGTAAATGTTAATATTCCGATTTGGTTTGTATATATTTAAAATAATTTAATATAAAAGTTTAAAAAATCGATCAAATTTGGTTCATTTAGATTATTAATCATATTTGGTTAGTAATTTTTAAAAAATTAAAAATCTGATAAATAATGTTAATGTAATAATTTAGGGACACGTGACATCTTTGAAAATCAGGTTGTTGATCAATTAAAGGAGAAGAAAGATTCAAAGCGAAAAATGATGACAAGAAAGGGGAGTCAAGCTGGAAACGCAAAAAAAAAAACGAACATGGGAGGCTGGATAATCGGAGGGTGTACCTGGTCACACGAGAAGATTGGATGGCTAACATACTAGAAAAAGTAGTTGATGCATCTAGGTCCATGTTTCTAGGAAGTACGACAAACAAGTGAAAGTAGACCACTAAGTTGTGCAAGTGTACTTAGAATGATACATAGAGAAGTTGAAAGGAACAATTAGTGTTTATATACATCTAACTCAGAGGGAGTTATCCGCGGAAGTCTTAAGGGCATTGTAATGAAAGACAAGTGTACTTAAAAGATTGATTCGTAAATAAAGCTCGTATTGTTTCATATATTTGGTTCTCTTGATTCTTGTTATTGGTTAACATTTGTCGTTCTATTGTTTTCAATTGGTATCAGAGCAGGTAACCTAAGTTTAGAGTAAATCTAACTACTCGTTTGAGATCCTAGAAGACAACATGGAAGGACCGAGAGACTTATATTCGTTTGGAAAACCAATCATGCTTGATGCTTCAAATTATGGATATTTGAACGTAAAAATGAGAGCAAGTATAAGGACATTGATGAAGATGCTTGGAGTGCCATGAAGAATAGGTGGAATCCACCAACAGTAATAAATGAAAATGGAAATGTAAGGAGAAACCTTCAGACCAATGGACACCGAGTGGGAAAAGAAATTTAACCTTTAATGCAAAAGATTTAACTGCAATTTTTTTCTTCTGTAGACATAAATGAATTTAAGCAAATTCAAGGATGTGAATCTGCTAAAGATGCATGAGATACTCTGGAACCTATACATGAAGGTACTAAACGCGTCAAAAGAACTCGACTTGATATTTTGGAATATCAATTTGAAAAACTAGAAATGGGAGAATACGAAAGTGTCAAAGAGTTCGGCGGTAGAATGAATGCAATTGCAAATGAGGTAAGTGTGCTTGGACAAACTTTTGATGATAAGAAGCTGGGTAAGAAGTTGCTTAGATGTTTGCCTAAAAAATTTCATGCTCAGAATTTGCTATGAATATGTCTTTAAATACTGATATCACAAGTTTTAAAGAGATTGTTGGGGTTCTAGCTGCTTATGAATTAGAGCTTCAACTTGAACATGGTAACATTACGAAAGAAGGAAGTAAAGGAGTGGTTCTTCAAGTCACTGATGAAAATTCTAGATTGGATAATCTTGAAGAAACATTGTTCTTCTAACCAAAAATTTTGGAAATTTATGAAAAAAACATACATGAGTCAGATGATCAACAAATGATGAACAAGGAAGCAAGAAAGATAGCAAGTCTGGAGTTCGATGTCATGAATGCAAAGGATTCGGACATTTAAATCTGACTTTTAAGTATATCAAAGAGAGAAAGTGTTTTGAAGGGACTGCGAGAAATACAATGTTACAAATGCAAAGGTTTTGAGCATACAAAAAATGAATATGCAGACAACAATGTGATCAAAGGAAAGTCATTAATTACGTTTAGTGAATCAAGTTCAGATTCTGAAGAGGTAATGAAGAAGACTTGTCAAGTTTTGTTGCATTCATTGGAATAATAGAAGAAAATGAAAAGGAAGAAAGAGAAGGTAACAAAATTGATGAGACAAAAATTAAAGAAGAAGATGAAGTAGATGTGGAAACTATCTACAATGAGAGGCTGAAAATAAGCATGCTAAACATTCAACTAGTCAAGACTAATGAGAAATTATAAGCTCAAATTCAAGAAATGAAGTAGGAAATAGCACTAAATGAAGAAGAGGTGTGTTTTATCAATAACCAACTTGAAGAAATCAATAAGCAATTAAAAATGTTTTCAAATGGTATTGACAAACTTGATCATATGCTCTCCTTAGAAAAATGAAAAGGTAATAATCATGGAATTGGTTATACGGAATTGATCATATGTTCTGCGACACAAGAAAAACAAAAACAGAGCTATTCATCCAAGAAGAATATAAATCATAGAGTTCTTAACTCAAATATTAGATATCATGGATATAACTATTGATATTATGGGCATCATAATCATCATGGATATAGCTCTGGAAGACATTCTCGGTTGTATCAAAATAAAAAATATAGTGAGGTACTGTTTCTACAGAATAAGAGGACGCAAATAGATCACGTGCAACAAAAAATTCATGTTTGATTCATGTAAGTATGTTCTTCCAAAAATAAAACAAATCTGGATAAGAAAAAATGATTTGTATTGCAATGTTGCTTACATCTCTGCACAAAAAGAAAAATCAAACATATGGTATTTTGATAGTGGTTGCTCTAGGCACATGACAGGTTCAAGAGAACTTCTGTCAAACTTTGTTGAAATTAAGAATGTAGGAAATGTCTTCGGAGATGGAAACAAAGACAAAATTCTTGGAAAAAGAGACATAAATTCACCTGGACAACCCTTTTTAAAGAACGTGCAATATGTTACTGGAATGACGACTAATCTAATTAGTATCAGTCAATTGTGTGACAATAATCATCGGGTTCAGTTCAATCAAAAGGAATGTCAAGTGACGAATTCCGATGATAAATGTGTTCTTACAGGTAGTATTGAACGGATTTGAAGTGATTACGGAAAAGAATTTGAAAATGATATGTTTCATAAGTTCTGTAAAAAACACAATATTGCTCATGAGTTTTCTGTACCAAAAACACCACCACAAAATGGTGTAGTTGAAAGGAAGAATAGAACTCTTCAAGAGATGGCTCGTGTCATACTTCATGCAAAATCTATCTCCATTCGATTCTGGGCAGAAGCTATACACACAGCTTACTATATCATAAACCGTGTATATGTTCGATCAAGTATGTCAAAAACTCCTTACGAACTGGGGAAGGTAAAAGTCCAAACTTAAGTTATTTTCATGTTTTTGGTTTCACTTGTTATGTACTTAATGACAAGCAATATCTTGTAAAGTTTGATGCAAAAAGTGATGAGGGATTTTTCTTGGTTATGGAACTAATACAACTGCATACACAATTTTTAACTTACGAACTAGAACAATTGTTGAATCTGTAAATATTGTATTTGATGAAGATCATTTAATTGACGATGTTCTTTTTCCATTTTCTACATGTACAATGCAAGGACAGTCTGGAACAAACAATGAAAATTTAAGTGTACATGCTGAACAGACTGAGACATAAATTAGGATGGAAGATGAACATACTGAATGTGAACATAAAAAAATGACATGGAGCTGACAACGGTACATCGAAATCATTCAATTGATGATATCATTGGTAAAATTGGAGATGTTAGAAAAACACGTGATAAACCTAGGGTAAATTATCAAAATATGGTTAGATTTGCTTGCTTTACGTCTCAAACCGAACCAAAATGTGTTCGTAATGCATTAAATGATGAATCTTGGATCAAAGTAATGCATGAGGAATTGGAACAGTCCGTTAGAAATGATGTTTGGGTATTAGTACCTCGTC
This sequence comes from Gynandropsis gynandra, assembly GCA_036759665.1. Lineage (NCBI taxonomy): Eukaryota > Viridiplantae > Streptophyta > Magnoliopsida > Brassicales > Cleomaceae > Gynandropsis > Gynandropsis gynandra. The sequence goes on along the minus strand of CM071863.1, from coordinate 4,801,802 downwards.
CACTTAAGGTCAATGTTATTGGAACAAAATGGATTTTAAAGAATAAAACAAATGAATTGGGTGAATTGTCAGAAATAAGGTGAGACTGGTTGCACAAGGATATACACAAGTTGAAGGTGTTGATTTTGATGAGACTTTTGCACCCGTTGCTAGATTATAATCCATTAGACTATTGCTTGGAGTTACGTGCTCTTTTGGTTTTAAATTGTTTCAGATGGATGTCAAGAGTGCTTTCTTAAATGGAATTCTACAAGAAGAGGTCTATGTTGAACAACCTAAAGGATTTGAAGATCCACACCATCCAGATCATGTCTACATGTTGAAGAAAGACTTGCATAGACTTAAGCAACCTCCACATGCGTAGTATGAAAGGTTCACAAGCTTTCTAATCTTGAACGGTTACAAAAGGGAGGTACTGACGAAACTCTATTCATTCATAATTCTGATAATGTTCTTCTGGTTGTACAAATTTATGTTGATGATATTGTCTTTGGTTCAAAATCACAGGATAAAGTGAAATGGTTTGTATGAAAGAAGAGTTTGAGATGAGTATGTTTTGGTGAGTTGAACTATTTTCTTGGTTTACTGGTCAAACAACTTGATGAAGGATTGTTCATATCCCAAAGTAAATATGTGAAGAATATGGTGAATAGGTTTGAAATAGAACTCATTGCGGTCGTACTACCCTTGTGCAAGTTGTGCAACTTTCGTCTCCAATTGTCTAAGATGAGTTTGAAAACTCTCTAGCTGCTTCTGGGTGTTATTCTGACTTTTTGTATTTCCGAAATCAAGTTACCTTGATTTTCGTAGAATTAGAGGAGACGAGTGAACATGGCGTTGAAATCGGGGGCTGCTTCGGATTGGTTTGGCTGTGACTGAGATGCACATGGCTGATAGTCTTGAGTTTGGGGCTGAGTCCATGGCTGAAAGTTCCCCAATTGATGTTGTGCATTAAACATACCATCGGTGTTCCTATACGGGAAATTTGCGTGATCGCTCCATCCGTGATTGTATGTATTCCCGAAAGGCTGATTGTAACTCTCGTAGATTTCTTTTTCATACCCCCAAACTTCTTGTTCCCATGATTGCTCCAAGTAATGTGGATGGTATGAGTTAGACAACATATGATGAAGTTCGGAAAGTTGATCTTTTATTCCAGCTATATCGGCATCCAAAGACTTGATGTTGTTCATGTTACCTCGCAAAATAAAGAACACAAAATTCGATTAAGCTCCGAGAGATAAAAAAATTTGACTCAATAAGAAAGAAAAAACAAAAGCAAAAATACGAAAAATAAATAAAGACTCCAGAAAGGACTATATCTTAGTTCAAAAGTATCCTAACTCTAAAGCCGTAATCAACTCCCCGGGAACGGCGCCAAAAACTTGATGTGGTTAATCTCAAGTAATAATTTACCTAGACTAACGCTTCCACAAGAATACGGATCGTATAGTACCAGGGTCGAACACGAGGAATCGATGCAACTCGAAAGCTAGTAAACTAATGAATAAGACGTGTGAAATCAATAAGTGATGGGAATGCGAATGAAACTAAACTAAACTAATTAATAGGATAAACTCAATGACTAAACACCACAGGTTTC
>CM071863.1:4770723-4799901 GCA_036759665.1 Gynandropsis gynandra | reverse complement strand
CATGGCTACGTTCCAAAATCCAATTCATCTCCCAATGCAATTAGATTTTTATAAACATTCATTCAAGTGGCCAACAAGAAAAAAAGCATTACGAACAACCAATCAATCCGAAACGAACAAATATTTTAACCAAGCATTAAGAACAAAACTTCATTACATATCGGCAAAGCTCTCTAACCCATGGTTTTGGACCTACTCGGACATGAACTCAGCAAAAGAAACACAAAAGATAACTATATTCGAAATGGATAAAGAATGAGATCCCTCCCTATTCAATACCGACGTCTTTAATAGCTCATCCCCGCTTCCGGCTTCCTCGCTTCGTCCTTCGCCCTTGTGTGTGCGTGCTGCTCTCTTCTACTCTCTCTTAGTGTGCTTTATTTTCTCTCTAATTTTCTGTCTCCATTCGTCCCTCAAGCTCCCCCTTTTAGTTCCTTTCAGCAGCCACCTCCCTTTGTTGCCTTTTCTTGAGTTTTCCAAATCTTGATTAAGTTGGCCACGTTTCCATTACTTTCTCCCGCGAAATATGACTTATTCCTCTCATCTAAAGGTGTTTTCCTTATTGTATAAGTCCGCCACGAACTCCCACTTGTTTTAAGTCAAAATAACTTATTTGGAGTTGCAGGTGACGGACACGACCCGCGCGGGCAAGGTAAGTGACCCGCTCGGATACGGCGCAGACGATCGCGCAAAAATGCGATGAAAAAGGGCAGCCCGCTCGGACTGAGATGCTGCCTGCTCGGGCATGGCTTGCTGTCCGCTCGGGCTGAGGCCCCGATCGTGGTTTTTCTTGCCCGATTCGTGCATAATTTTCTGGACAAAATCGCCGTAACATTTACCCGCTCGGGCTAGGGAAGTACCCGCGCGGGTAGTGGCTTTTCCTTGCCGATTCTCGTCCCGTTTGTTCCATGATGGTCCTCGATGTTTGCACTTTGTCTTGGCACGTCCTTTAGCTCCAAAATGACTGAAAACGGGATGATAATGATGCTTAATGCTTGGTAAAATCAAATGAATGATGAAACTAACTATGAAAATAGATGAAAATACTAGAACAAAATAGACGTTATCACACAATAGATTATGAGATTGTGTACACAAAAGATACTAATTGTGAACCTGCTGGTTTCAATGATGCCGATTGAGGCGGTAATGTAGATGATAGGAAAAGAACATCTGGAGGTTGTTTCTTTCTTGGAAACAACTTAATATCGTAGCATAGAAAAAAGCAAAACTCTACGTCCGTGTCTTCTGCAGAAGCTGAATACGTTGTTCTGGGAAGCTGTTGTACACAATTACTCTGGATGAATCAGATGTTGATGGATTACGGTATGAGTTCAAAAACTTTTGTTGCTTTGTGTGATAATACAAGTGCAATAGATATTTCGAAGAATCCAGTTCAACACTCTAGACAAAACATATTGAGATTGAACATCATTTTTGAGAGAAAAGGTTGAACAAAAGCAAATCAGAGTGAAATATGTACTAACTGAACGTCAGCTAGCAAATATCTTTACAAAACCATTGGATTTGAATCGGTTTAATCTTTAAAAGAATAACTAAGTGTTTTTGAACTCTGATGTTTTTGAATGTGTTTTGACTAAATAAAAATGATAAGTTTGAAAATTTTGTTGATCTTATTGAGAAAAAGAAAAATAAAATATAAGTCTTGATGTTTAAGTACACTCAGTTTGTTGAAGTAACTCATGTTTTTGTTGGACACCCTGGCTATTGAATTTTAAATACACTTTAAGTCTATTTAAGTGCACTTATTAAAATCACTTACTCCTCTAACAGTTTCTGCAAAAAATTTCTATGTAGATATGAGAAAATAAATTTTTTATGAGTATAAGCTTGAGTCTAAGTTGAGAGGTATTCAGTTTTAGTCATAATGTCTTATGATACAAAGCTAATTCTAGCTTAAATACTCCTATATGTTGAAATTCATACATAAGAGTATACCCGCAAAAGGTAATCAAGGAGTTTGTTATATGAACAAAAGAATATCTAAACAACGTCCTAGAAGGTGATGATTTTAATAAAAAAAGGTGAATATGAATGAAGTTTTTGAGTGAACTAAAAGATTGTGTAAGTGTACTTTAAAAGTTAATCTTAGAGTTATTTGATTTCTCTTAACAGTCAGATTTTTTTTTACTTATACATTTTTTTAATCATATAATATTGTTTGAAAATAAAAATAAACAGAGTGATCACTTTAAGTAAATAGGACGGTTTATTTAAAAAATGGTTTAGTGATGTAATATTTTGGTGGCTGATGTGACTAGTGCAGTTATTTCATTTTTAATCCATTTGATTTATTTTGAAACCATTATGTCTCACATTAGAGTGTATTTTCGAAAACCCTAACTTTTTTTTTTGCGAAAGAAGAGAGTGAAATTTCCGTGCCGTTTTTCTTCAAAAGACAAGATCAACAATAAACACAAAGGCGTTTGGAATTCGTTCATTGAGAGGAGATGCAACAATAGTGTACAACAATGAACCAATAAAGGTAGCAGATCTTGTATTCACAGACAATCTCCAAGGATTAATGGGAAGAAATTTAAAACCATGGCGAGAAAGAGAGTTGTTCGGTAGAAAAGGAAAAATACAAGACCAATCACACCTCCTACAATATCTGTAGAATCTTCTTCCATCCAGAACCACAAAAGGAAAGCTCCAGTTCTTCATCGGAGAAAAATGTTCGGCAAAATGAGTCAGAAACTATGTCGGATCATCAACATCCATCTTTGCCTCGAGATTTCTCACCAAGGGAAGGTACCTCTAAAATGTCTATTGAAAGCCTTTTCTAAGAAATTTTACTTAGAAATAGGTATGTCTAGGTATGAGATCCTGAAAGAACGAGAGATACTGAGTGAGAGAGGGCTCAATGTCAATCAGTTCAAATACTTTCTCTTATGGAATATATACTGGTTGAACGGAATCTGAGCAATAAAGTGACAAATATTGTCCCTATGTGTAAGGAAATAATTTACGAGTTCTATGCAAACTCGAACTCTGATATTGATAACTTAGGGTCAGAAACGTTAGGACGAATATATTTAAGGGGAAAGGTGTCGAAGTTAAATGCTGAGGTTATAAATAATTTCTTTGGTACACCAAACGTGGAAACCTCAAGAGCTAAGGAACTAAAAATTGATCTAGATATAGATATGTTCAAGAAGGAGCTAATGGATGAAGAACTAACAACCTGGCCAGGACAAATCCCGAATTCGAAGTTGAATTGGGAATATGTTTTGCTGAACAAAATCTGTCGAACGAATTGGATTCCTACCAAGAAGACTAATGAAATTCGACATGATATTGGCGTTCTCCTCTGCTGTGTGAAGAAGAACATTCCTCTGAACCTCAGAAAACTGATTCTTGATCAGATTATAGGGCTTGGATTGTCAAATTCAAGAAAGTTTATTCTGCCATTTTCATGTCTAATCCAGAACATCTTGATTCAACAATTTTCTGAGATTGTTGGTAAAGAGGAAATAAGAGAGAAAATTCCTCCTTGGATTATCTTTCAAACTGATATGTTACTAAGATGTTGGCCTCAGAATAGACAATAAATGTGGAGAATGATGTTAAAACATAATTAATTTGGAAAAAGGGGCTGGCTGCTGAGGTAACTGAAATTCAAAGTATCCAAAAGGAGTTGAAGATCATGTCGAAGCTGAACAAGAGTAAATTTGCCAAATTGCCGGTGGCCTACGCCTTCCAATAGTTCGACCTATCTAGAAAAATTGCCGGCCTACGAATGTGGTTTCGATCCTTCCGGTGATGCCAGAAGTCGTTTCGATATACGATTTTATCTTGTTTCAATTTTATTTATAATCCCTGATCTGGAAGTCACCTTTTTCTTTCCTTGGGCAGTACCTCCCAACAAGATTGATCTGTTTGGATTTTGGTCCATGATGGCCCGTTTGATACCGGATAAAGCAAATCTTGGTTTTCGTTTCCCCTGTGATGGGCCTGGAAGAGGGGCACCGGTCTGAGAGAGAAGCAAACTGGCACTACCCACAATAGAAGTAAACATGTTAGTAACCGAACCTTCTTCAAAAAGGTCTAAGGGGTAAGCTACATAAGCAATATATTGATTTTCTTCTCCTGGAACGGCCTCAATGTGGTACCATTAGTCTGTTTCTGAGTATAATTTACATTTTTGAATCTCTTATCATAGAAACAGGGAGAGAGGCTGAAGAAAAGAGGGCTCAGGCATAGTCGAGCAAAGCTGCCGGAAAAAGACCAAGATAAAATTGAATTGTGTCCCTATTTTGAACTGATTTTTTTAAGTACACTTGCTATGATTTGTTAATCTGAACTTGTCTTTTTAAGTGTACTTAAATGCTTGAACTTGTGTGTATGATCTTTATTGCATTAATATGTTGTTTGAATTCTATGTGTTTTCTAATGGCTGTGTTTAAGTGATAAGAATTCAAAGGGGAAGATTGTTAATGCAATAATTTAGGGACACGTGAAATGTTTTGAAAAATCAGGTTGTTGAGCAATTAAAGGAGAAAAAAATTCAAAGCGAAAAATTGAGAAGATTGGATGGTTAACATACTATAAAAAGTATGGGAGGCTGGATAACCGGAGGGTATATTTGGTCACACGAGAAGATTGGATGGTTAACATACTATAAAAAATAGTTGATTCATCTAGGTTCATGTATCTAGAAAGTACGACAAACAAGTGAAAGTAGACCACTAAGTCATGCAACTTTACTTAGAATGATACAAAGAGAAGTTGAAAGAAACAATTAGTATTTATTTACATCTAACTCAAAGGGAGTTATCCGCGGAAATCTTAAATACACTGTAATGAAAGACAAATGTACTTAAAAGATTGATTCGTAAATAAATCTCGTATTGTTTTATATATTTGGTTCTCTTGATTCTTGTTATTGGTTAACGTTGTCGTTCTATTGTTTTCAATTGAGTATAATATTTTTTATATATTAATAGTTTACGATTAAATACAATGATTTCTAAATTTTGTATTCATTGAATTTGTTACAATAAAATAATTGATAAACACAAAATATCCGAACTATTTAAATCTGGTATTTGATTTGGATTGCATTTTTTCATTAAAATCAAATAGAAACCAGTTAAATTCGATTGTGGTTTAGATATTATAACAGTTAGGGGTAAACTAAAAAAAACCTTCACAAATAATTTTTAACAAAAAAACCCTACACTTTCAACTCTTAAAAAAACCATAAAGTATATTTTTAAACAAAAAACACATTTAACAGATACAATGAAATGGACTTTTGTTGTTTGTTACCTCATCTGAGAACCCCAGGTTTCATGCTAAAAATAATCTGAGGCTGTCGGTCCTTCTTTCAGAAGTAATCGAGAAGCCGGCCGCCGATCCTTCAAGCTCCGTCCGCAAGAAGTCGAGAAGTCGGCCGCCGATCCCTCAAGTTCCGACCAGAAGAAATTGAGAAGAAATCGAAATCCATGGCGACGATGATCAATAGCCTCACGCCAGTTGACCAGTATGAGAGGTCACAATAAGAAAACGGTGAGTTTCCAGGATTTTCTCGAGCTGCTTTCTAGAAGTTTGGCTCTTTGGATAGTCATGTTATGCTCTTCTCCTGAATTGTGCAGGAGAATGTAGATGCAGGTGCTTCTGATAGTGAAGGAACGTCGTCCAGGAGAGTCAGGCCTCATCTTCCAAGCCCTAAATCTTTGAATGTATCCCCATTAAAGAAAGGTAGATTAACTAAAGCCCAAAACATTACTGGCAGAAGGCAGAGGAGAGGTTGGACTCCTGAAGAAGTAGAAGCCCTTAGGGAAGAAGTGAAGGACTCCGGTGATGTGCAGATATGGAAAATCCTGGAAAACTATAAAAGATTCGTATCCAAGTAATCCAAATATAAAAGATTTGTGGATTGATTTATATGGTTGTGCTTCATGTTGTAGTAAATCTTATGTACTTCTGGGAATATCCTTGATTGTTCCTCTCATGGCAGCATGCCTTTCTATTGCAATTCCAATATGGATCAATAATGGTTATCAGTTCTGGGATTGGCAAAAGCAAGACTATAACAACCAGAAAGAGTATAACAACCAGAAAGAATGAAAAGACTCATTTCAAAAATACTTTTGTTTTATTCGTTCAACAAAATGTTCTCGCCTTGGTTATGTAGTTCCACATCCTGCAGTGAAATTATCAAATGTAACCTTGTTCTCAGATGCTAAATTTGATTCTTTTGTTACTTTGTCCAAAAAATTTTGAATTTGGAGACTCCAATATGTTCAAACAAATTATAAAAAAACAAAAAATTAAAATTTCTAATATCATAGAAAAAATGTAACTAAGCTCCAAGCTCTATTTTCGCCAACTCTGTGTGACTTTCAATTTGCTGCGTTGACACTCTTTGGGCAAATTTGATGGGAGAATAGTATTGTTGCTCATGCCAATCATGTGTCAACCCAAATCATCTCTATTAGCCTCACTATGGACAACACCATATCGTTCCTGCATTAGTTTCACACAAATGTTACTTGTTACTCTTAATACAAATAAACAAAACCATAGATAATTTGATCTACAAAAAATAGAAGTATAATTCATATTACCAATACTATGTTTGGAACTATCGTTTTATTCTCACTCTCATAAGACGGAAGTCGCAAGCTTAGTAAAGTTGTATGTTGATGTTGATTTTCGCGTGAATGTCCCACCGGCCTCTTTTCATGTTGTTGAAGTAAACTAGCATTAGTAATCTGACAAGTCCTTTTGTTATGTCCACGTTGTTGACAACGACTGCATCTCTGCAAAATGAAAATTCTAATATGTTAAATACAAACTTTAAGTGTAGAGTTACTAGAGCATAGATATCTTACCACGACTCTCCGATGATGTGATAAGGAGCCTTCTGCATTTTCATATGGATCACGTTTTCTTTTGATCTTTTTAGGTCTCCCAAGCATTCTTCTATTTATAGGTGCTTCCACTGGTATCTTTGTGCATGACCATAAATTCATACCATTAATCGGTTGTACCAAGCTCTGATAACATCTTTTCCAGTGGTCAGTGGTAAACCAATCTGACACCAAATCATCGAGTTGTCTATTTCCCATAGTATCATCCCATAATGCAGAAATGATGTGGCAACATGAATTCCACTAATCCCATATTCACGTCAACTGCAAGATACATCTCCTCTAATGTTAACTCGGAAACTGTTTTGTTTATGACTAATTACATAACGCCCTCCTCCAACACCACAAGACATGCACTTTGTAGCTCTTTGTTTTTGCTTGTTGACCAAACCCTTGGCTTTTTGTGTTATTCTCTCAAGCCAACTTTGGCTCGTTTCAATCTTAGTCAAGTTACTAGTGATAACTTGTCTCCTGATGGTTTCCAACATTTCCACAATAGGCTTTTCACCTGTATCTGTAATTGAAGAGTTGAAGGCCTCTCCCATATTGTTTTCTGTGGCTGCATACTTTGCAAATTCTGTGAAAGAATATCTGCACAAATAATGAAAAAGTAAAACAACAAAAAGAAGTTATACAAAAAATATAACAATTAAAGAACAAAAATTTACCTAGACTAGTAACAACTCGAATAACGCATCAGATCTTCATGCGCCGCTGGAGATAAAATCTTTAAATCTTCAAGACATCTATTAAAAACAACTTGAGTGTATGCATTCGCTGCCTTCCAAAATAGTAGTTTTTGCTCGGAGCCTTTGTGTTTTTTCTTCTAGTTATCATAAATGTGTTTAGCACACATTATGTGCTTGACATATGGTACAACATTCTCTATGGCTTAATGAGTCCTTTTTGTTGATCTGAAACCGAAGTAAAGCCCTGTCCGAATCCTAAGTTCAGATCATCCACCAAAAGTGTCAAGAACCACTCCCAATTCACTCTATTCTCTACATCAATAATTGCCCAAGCTACAGGATACATCTGATCATTCGCATCTCTTCCAACAACCATTAATTCGCCTTTTATACATCCTCTGAGAAATGTGCCATCAAGATGCAAGATAGGCCTACAAGCCGCTTTCCATCCATCTTTCAAAGCTCTAAAAAAATGTAGAACTTCTGAAATATATTACCTTGAGTCCCTAAAATAACAGTTGACCCAAGATTTGATTGGCGAAACTCAATCATGTAATCGTACATCCGTACGAATTGTTCAACATGTTCTTGTTCTATAATCTTTAGCCCTATCTCACGTGCTATTTGACATTTAGATTTCCGGACCATGACTTTGTGCTTTGATAATAGCTTCTTCTTAATATGACAAGCTTTAAAATCTGGATTAGCTCTAAGGTCTTCGAGGATCAGATGAGCAATTTTTCTTGCAGTCAACAACCTGATTTTGCAGTTCCAAAAACACGTATGAATGTTTTTCAATGTTTTGACAACCTATTTTCCAGTCTCCTTGTTGAGAGAAGCGTAAATCCTCCATTTACATCCTTTCATATAACATTTTGCTTCACCTATGTCACTTTTTGACTTACTATACCGTAAGCTGCATTTCTCATCTATAGCATAATCATCCACAGCTTTTTTAAAATGATCTTTGCTTAGAAATTGTTGTCCCACTTGAAAAGGCTTGATTTTGTCGTCATTGGAGTCATCACTTGAGTAATCAATATAGTCACGATCTATGTCATCCTCAGAATCTCTATCTTCACTATTATCTAAACCACTAGCACCATTATCGATATTACCATCTCTATCACCCTGACTTAGAACCAAAATATTACTAGTTTCACTTTCACAAACCACTACAGAATTAGTATTATTGTTACCGAAAATATGCTCAATATATATCTCATCGCCATCGCCATTGTCATCATCAAACTCTAGTGTCCTACAATATAGAACAAACTTTTCATTATTTAATCCATCACTTAATAAAAAAGAATCAAAACCAATCATCAATACAACCAAATCCTAAATTAAACATAACAATTCAGATCCTATCAAAACTGATTCTCAATGTGCCCGCCCATTGTGTAGGAAAACTGTGAACTCTGACCTGAAGCTTTTGTGTTATCTGATAATCATTCTGGCAGAACAAAAAGAAAAATTGAGGATTATCCATGAGAGATTCAAGGACGAGATAAGTTGAGTCGGACAAGGCTTTAGTAGTCGACGGGCTTGAGGAAAATCACATAGAGTTGAGAGGAACAATCAGAACCCGACGGGAATCAGGGACGACGAGAATAAGGCCAACGACGGGAATCAGGGACGACGGGAATTAGGTCGACGACGAGAATCAGGGATGATGGGAATCAGATCGACGATGGGAATCAGGTCAACGGCGGGAACCAGGTCGACTCTTGGAACCGAGGACGACGAGAATCAGAAAATCAGAATAGGAAGGACCGAATCGAAGGGGAACAAAGATTTATGATAAATAATGTTTGTTTATCATAAAATAAGAAGGGGAAAATGAGAATCGGAAAATCAGAAGGGGAAAACATATATGTATGATAAAATAAAAATTAGGTTAGAGATTTACCTCATTTTGTTGTCATAAGAATTGGGGTAAACCAAATTGATTGTGTTTGTTTTGTTCTTTTAATCTGTATTAACAAACGTCCGTCCGTTTGTTCCTTCTAATAATATATATGTTAAATGTTTTTCTTATTTAAAAAAATATAGTTTAGGAGTTTTTTAAGAGTTGAAAGTGTAGGATTTTTTTTATTAAAAGTTATTTGTGTAGTTTTTTTTTGAGTTTAACCTAATAATTATTTAAATCAGAGCATTCGAACAAATAATAAAAGTGGGCTTCTTGGGCCTAAAGTAAACAAAACGAGTTTCTATATCCACCCAAAACCGACGTTGCTACGTTATTCAAAGGGTACAAGAAACGGCAAAGTTAGGGTTCAAAGAACTGAAGAAGAGTGTAGCGTTGGAGCAGGAGGAGGAGGAGGAGGAGGAGCAGCAGCAGCAGCAGCGGCGGCGGCGGAAAGACATCAGAAATGGTTAGTGTCTCTTGAGTTTTTTTTTCTGAATCTTCCTTCTACGTCCCTTCTGATTCCGTTTGGTTCGGAAAGATGATATGTACCTCGCCTTTTTCTTTATCTGATTCGGAAAAATTCCCTCGATTATGGTTTTACAAGAGAAATCCTATTATAATGGTTATGTATTGATGCGTTTCAGATCCATAGAACTCATGAAAAAAAACTAGCTAAGTTTCGAACTTATGTGATCTTCTACAAGTTAATAAACTGCAGTAGGAGTGAATTTATGTTTACTGGTAATAATTTTCTAGTCAGCATTGTAGGTTGAAGTCCAGTGAGTGAGTTATGATGCTTAGGATCTATGTTTTTGGGACTATATATGTATATGTAACCTTTACGAAATTGAGCTATCTATTGAATCTACCGATCGTACATTGTTAATGAATAGCTTTCAGTGACTAGAACTCTGGTATATGTTATTGTAGGCTCGAGGAAAGGTGAAGCATTTGAAGAGGCTGAATGCCCCAAAGCACTGGATGCTTGATAAGCTAGGGGGTGCTTTTGTAAGTGTTTCTGCTTGTGCATTGTTTGGACTAATTAGTCATCTATTTTCGGCTGATGGGTTAGGTCTATCTTTTCATTGTTAGGCTCCAAAGCCTTCAGCGGGACCACACAAATCGAGGGAATGCTTACCTTTGATCCTCATTCTGAGGAACAGATTGAAGTATGCTCTCACATACCGTGAGGTTATCTCTATTCTGATGCAGAGACATGTTTTTGTTGATGGAAAGGTCAGGACAGACAAGACTTACCCTGCTGGCTTCATGGGTATGTAACTTATTCTGTTTTTTTTGTATGAAGAGCTTTTATAAATGTCCTTATCTCTGTCTTTCTGAGGGAATTTGCTTTAACCTTATCTATATATACATCTCTGGATTTGTATTCTCTTATCAGCTCAGTCATTTTGTGCATTCTACAGATGTTGTTTCAATCCCCAAAACCAATGAGAATTTCCGTCTTCTTTACGACACCAAGGGTCGGTTCCGTCTTCATTCCATCAGAGACGAGGAGGCTAAGGTTCCTATTGATTTACAAGATTTACACATTATAAGTAGTCTGTGATACGCACAACTGGGCTGTTATTAGGTCTTTCTCACTTTTGGTTTTCCGTTTTACAGTTCAAGCTTTGCAAGGTGAGATCCGTTCAATTTGGGCAGAAGGGTATTCCATATCTCAACACATATGATGGCCGGACTATCCGATACCCAGACCCTCTGGTCAAAGCGAATGACACAGTCAAACTTGACCTAGAATCCAACAAAATAGTCGACTTCATCAAGTTTGATGTTGGTAATGCCGTTATGGTCACTGGAGGCAGAAACAGAGGCCGTGTGGGTATCATCAAGAATAGGGAAAAGCATAAAGGTAGCTTTGAGACCATTCACATCCAGGATGCTCTTGGTCATGAATTTGCCACTCGTCTTGGTAACGTTTTCACGATAGGCAAGGGTCAAAAGCCGTGGGTGTCCCTGCCCAAGGGCAAGGGTGTGAAGTTATCTATCATTGAAGAGCAGAGGAAGAGACTCTCTGCTCAAGCTGGAAATGCTGCTTAAGCTTTTGGGCAGTGATATTTTTGAATCAACTCTGGCACTTTGTTCTTGTAGGACATATGGCTCACTACTTTTCTCCACTATTGGAACATCCGGGCCCCTAGTTCCCTAGTTCCCTAGTTTTCTCAACCGTCTCTAGTTTGTGGTCACTGGAGTTGGTTCAGTGGTGGTAAAAGCAAATTTAGAGCTATGCCCACATCTATATCTACGTTGAAGCGATATTTCACATGGCTTTCATAGAACTGTTGGTGTAAAAAAAAATCTGGCCATAAAAAATCTCAGATATTGTTTTACTGCCTACCTCGGCTAGGGTTTTACTCTGTATTAGGCAACTGAATATTGTACGGACAATGTAGATTATCTGGAGGTGTCTGACGTTGAAGATGCCAGTCGGCGGTTCCATTTACCTGAAGTATGAGGTTTGACATGTTAGGATGCTAGCAGATTTGACGAGTGCCCCTGAATTAAAGTTTTGACATTTAATGCTTACAAAAACGATAGAACATAATGGAGCACTTTATCTATAGATCATGGCAGGTGGTTCTTCACGCAAGAGAGATTAAATACACTTGAAATCTGTCTTGTGGAAGAAAAAAAACTCGAATCCAGTCTGTTATTCCGACATACACCAATGCATCTGAAACAAGCACTTTGTACCAAGTTCATACAAAACAAACCGGGAATGCTTAAAAATAAGTTTCGTCCCAAAAAAAAATCCGCTTCTACAGAAAGGGAGTTCATAGATCTATAAGCCATCATTCATTTCATATTCGATTAATGTGGGATCAAATCAACAAGATGCAGCTAGTCATAGGACACAATGATAATTTTATTTATTATTCTCCATCAACTCCATTTCTCGATCATTTCCAAGACAATCATGCCATAGCTACAGTTTTGTACAAGGAAAGATTATTACTTAAGTGTGCTTCTAAAGGAGATTGACACTAATACTTCATGAAATGAATTTACAATCTATATCAAAAGATGTCTACCTGGTGAGCACCGTAAGATACAGAGTGTGGATGCTGATTCTCATATATATTATCTGCGTTTCCATAACTTGCAGCAAATCCTGGGTCTGAAATGAAGAGCTATCAAAGTCAGAAGTTGGATTTGTAGGCAAACAAAAGATACAAATACTAGAGTTTGATCGATGAACATATGATGTCCAGAGGATGGAGAAAACTACAAAGGAAAAAAGATTTACTTGGCCTAGTTGCCTCTGTAGCTGCAGTGTTAGCCTTTTTCTCTATGCTAGCCAATTCTTCTCGAAGCTTCATGATCTCAGAGTTCAGGAGGCCAACGGTTTTCTCCATCACACGCTTGTGGTGAAGATTACTTGCCCGTGTCTTCTTCTCTAGCTCAATAGCAGCACTGTCTCGATTCAAAACTGAAGAATGTTAAAATTTCTATGAGGAAAAACCATTAATTTATCACTAAATTCAATAGGAAGATTCCGCTTTGCTAATCTTATGTTTCTTTAATTGAGCCTGATGTATATGATCAGAATGAAAAATTGTCCTTAGTTACCCTGTCCCCAACCAGGGTTGCTTCCATTTTCAGAAAGAGTTTAGACTGAGAGCATTAAATTCTAGCTAAGAATTTCAAACAGGGTAATGCTTAACCTAATTGGTCTTCTTGTGTAGTGATCGAATTTCCAGTGAAGTTGCTTTCTCGTGCACCCAAAGGCTCAGAGTACAGGGACTACTATTCAAAATGACCCTAATTTGTCATCGAGACAAATGCAAAACCCTAATTTCAGTAAGCATCCAAAACCAGAAACAACTGCACATCATCTTTACCTTCCTTTGTGATTTTCCTCCCGTAGAGTTTCAATCTCGGCTTTAACCTCCGCCGCTCTATCAGAATCGGATTTCACCTTGGCCAATTGGTCATCGATCGCCGCCAGCTCCGCCGCAAGCTCCTCTCTATTCGCGGCGAGTCTCTGTACATCCACTCTCACCTGGTCAAGTTCCGCTCCGAGTACACCGATCACACGGGCCTCTGCCTCGATCTTCAGCGAGCTCTGGTAGACCTCCCGCACTTTGGCATCTCTCTCTGCTTTAACCGTCGCGGCCGTTTGGAGCAGCCGCTCGAGCTCATGTTTTGCGACGGTGAGTTCCTCCTTGAGTGCTATGTGCGCCACCGCGAGCCTCTGATTGTCGGACAAGAGGGATTGAATCTTACGGTGCTGGATCTCGATCCGATCCTCCAGGAGGACTGAAGATCGGGTCCGGGTCGGGTCGGGGTTGACCAAAGGTGATTCTACGGCTCTGTGTGAGCTCCCTCCGACGGCTTTCGGAGGACGGTAACGGTCGCGGCCAGTCATCTTGCCTTCGCCGTGCGATTAGCTTATCTTGTTTCGTTTCCCTAGAGTTCTTCTCGGTTTTCCTCTAAAAAACCCATATGTGCCTTGTCGCTAAAGTGCGCTATTAACGTCAACCACTAAAATGCGCTAAAAAGGACACGTGGCATGTTCTGAGGACGAGGCTTACTTTAACGCTTTATTAAATTCAAAGTTCAAACCTAATACCGGATTGAAATTAGGGCGCCAAGTTCTATCTGAAAGTTTTCCCTCCAGATAAATGTCGGACACAACGATCGCCGATGATATCTCCTCCTTTCTCACTCGGATTCGCGATAGGAGGTTGTTAGTCCTCCCTCGATCACCTGAAATCTCTATTTATGTTCGTATAAATCGGTTTGTCTCTTCTTGTTTTCAGGTTTGATGAAGAATCCCTTCGGATTCTTGAATTGTTTTGGGTGGCAAAGGATCTGAAATCGTTGTCAGAGGTAAGATCGGTCTTGAGAGGAATCATGAGATCCGAATCGATCCTCATCTTCAGCGAGATCGGTGGGGAATCCGTTGTTCAGAACCTCACCGCGCTTGAATTCTTTGCTCGTGCTTTTGCTCTTGTCGGTGATATGGAGGTTCGAATCATCTCCTACTGTTTCACGTGTCTAATTTTTAGTATTCATTTTCAGCTTGATCACGTTTACCGGAAAGTATGGTCCGGTTTAGACAGTGAAGCTACTCAATTAAGTCATTTGACAGTGAAAAACAAATAGGTGGTGGAGCCAGTTTCATTTCCTTAGATTTATAGGTTTTGAAAGCTATTATTCAATGTTCTTATGGTCCTTGGCTGGATTATCTAGATTTTTGTATTTTTTTAGTAGAGCTGTTTGGCAATGATATACGAGGGGTTAACATTGCGGGAACTCATGTCCCCAAGTTGCGAGTTGCTAAGTGTTTCACACGCAGAATGGCTCAGTTTCGCAGAGCAGTCAATAGAAAATGGATTTGCTTCTATTGCTCGGAAGGTAAATAAGCCTCTCCCTTTGAAATTTGGTTTGTCATGTTTTATTTATATAAGCTATGAAATTCACAGAGGATGCGCTGGAAATTCCTAAAAGTGCTGTGCGGAAATTGACTTTTATGCAATTGATTTGAGTCTAATGTCATGCTACTAACCTGGAATTAAATGACTGGTGTTACTGAAAATGTAAGAAATGCATGAGCTAGCACATTTGACAAATATAAATTTGGATTTAACTTAGCCCAAAAGTTACCTCAAAAGTTTTATTCATGTCTTAACTCTGTCTTGAATTGTACACATCACAAGAGTCTTCAAAATTGAAATATTTCAATCAGTTACAATAAATATGGACTTAGGCCAAACTCAAGCGTATAGTTAAGTGCTTTGATTTGTTCAATATCATATATGAATTTGTATATTTGTCTCAATCGATATGATACAACACAACATAAAAATATTACAACAAAATGGGTTCCTTGAGTTGGATGCATAAGATTTTATTCTTTTTGGTTGGCCTATTACAATTTCTTCTTCCATTTGTCAGTTCAGACGTTATTAATTGTTTTCCTATGGTCATAATTCACCAGTTGCAGCTTTTGCCATGTGTCTTCTAATGGAATGTTTCTGCTGTTTTTCCTTTTCACTTACCTTTTACCATGAACTTTATCTGATGTTGATGTAGGCATGTGAAAATGCCCTATCGTGCCTTAAGAAGGATAGACTTGTTGATTCAAAATCAGAAGAGTGCACAGAAATAATAGATGCTACTAAGAAAGCCTGCAGACTCCTGGATTCAGCTGTCTCATTGAAATCTTCACATTCTGGTATATGATTATAGATATAAAATCAACTTTTATTCTTCAAGACATATTGTTTCATCCAATGTCCTGATTATATTTTGATTGCTTTCTTGACATAGCTGCATAATGGGCCAATAAATTGTTGCTAACTTCTTGAATAATGGGCCAGAACTCAGAATAATGAAGTCAGAGAAAGTCTAGTTGGCCAATTAGCTGAGTCAAATTCTGTGTTTCAAGCGAGATCAACGTTTAACACCAATTCAACTTACAAGAGTTTTGTACCAATCCTTCCTGTCTTCTGATACAGTGGCATCTGTGTTGAAACACGAATATAGTTATGCAAACTTCTAGTTCTTTGCCGCACTGTAGATGCAATTTCTTTGGATTAAATAACTAATTTAGTTAACATGATGAACTTGAAATGCTTTATCTTTGTGGAACGACTCTAGGTCTTGGATTGAGGGTTTCAGTACTTATTCTGTTTAGATACCTATAAGCAAGTATCAACATGAAGTTGTTGGACTAAGAAAATTGTGTTTTTTTTCTTCTTAAGGTAATCTGCGAAACTTCTTTGTTACAGTTCAGGCACAGGCTGCAGAGTACTTGAAAAGAAAGGAACTTAGGAACCATAACAGACAGCCTCCTCTTGTAAAAAAAGAAGAATGCTTAGGCAGCACTTTATTCAGAGAAGGAATCAAGAAGCGTAATGAACGAATGTTGCAAGATCTCCGTAACATTCAGATCACTCCAAAAACTTATCCGCATAAGTAATTATGTGCTAACCTTTTGCTGCTTTGCATATCTTCTTCTCGACCTCAAACAAGCAGATTAAAATGCAGGTTAACTTCAATTTTACCTTGTTTGAGATCATAACAGTCTGATTTCCAAAGGGATTGCATTGACACAATGAACTTTGTTTCTACAAGGAGCTCAATGAACTTAAGCTATCACTAATCAAACGACCCTGTACCAGTATTATGAATGCTTTAAAACTGTCTTTTTTTTTAACTCATACGACCGGATGATATGATGTAGATTCATTCCTTTGTTAACAGCTTTCAGACTTGTTAGTGTCTTATTCCTTCGACTGGTCAAATTGCTTAGAAATCACAACATTTAGGACATTTAATTCTAAGCAGCATAAGAGTTTGTCTCTATCTGCGAGATATTCATTTTATTTTGATTCTCAAGTTTTCATAATATGACTACAGATTAGCATGGAGCCTCTAGTCTTTATCTTCATGTGCAGATTGCTTCTTTTTGCTTCTACTGTCACTCTGGAGCTACATAAATATTTTATGTCTTCTTTGGGAATCCGACAAAACAGAACAAGTCAGTTGAAGCTATCCGCTCAGGTCAGTTTTAATTTTCTGCCTCTTCCACACACACGCTCACGCACGCACCTAAAAAAAAAGACTTAATAAATAAGGGACTTGAATTTTACTGCAGTCGTCAAACATTGCTTCTTGTCTCCCACCGTTTCCAAAGATATTTATTTATTTTTGTATCTGAAAAACTGCAAATACCGAGAACCGAATCTTCCATGTCACCACATTGTGCATTTAATGCTTTGCATCGAGTCTCACATGCTTATTTTTCTCCGAGGTGGCGAAAGATGTCTGTTCTCCTTTTCATTTTCTAATCGTGTCATTAGCTTAAATAACCATTTCAAACTATTTCTTTAACTAAGTCTTTTTACTTATGGATGAGCCTTGGATATTAAAATAATCTATTCCCTAGGTGACAACAGTTCAATTCCTAAAATATATCATATCCATCAAAACCTATGTTCCTAAACCATTTATTCTTCTCCTAGACTGGTCCTCTCTTTTGGGTCGCTTAGTCTCTTCTTGGGGTCTTTCCCTTTAATTCATACAACACAACTCTTCCACATGGATTTATGAATCTGAGATCTTCCACATTTTCTATTAGTCTTCTTCTTTTGGGGTCGGAATTCTCTAAATACTCATGATTTTGGTGTTGATTTAGGAGCAACAAAAGCACTCGTTTAGCTTTTCTACAATAAGGAGTAAGGCTACTTGAAGTATGATTTCCTTAGGTGGTAAAGTTTGTTTATATAAGAAAAAGGATTCTCAGATTTTTAAAACAAAAAATATTTGTTAGTTAAAAAAAGGCTTATCTAGAGTATATAAAAGGAGGAAATTAATTGAGATAGTAGAAGGAGCCAAGGAAAGCTAGGAGCTTGATTTTCTGGGAACAGTGGGTTAGAAGCTTGGAATCATGTGGTGTGCATTAAATTATACGGTTGGAACTTCTCTTGTGCTTCATAATATATTTATTAAAAAAACCATTTTATGGTTTTTTAGAATCACTACAGTTCAGACATTAGGGTTGTCGTTTTTCACCCTTATGAACATGCCCATCCTTCTTTGCTTAATTAGCTTCCGTCTGATCTCGTTTTGTGAGTCTTGCATTAATTCCCTCTGGATTTATGCTCTTATTTTAATTGTTCTTGTTTCCCCCTTTACTTTCAAGCTCTTTATAAAGTAAAAGAAAAAGTGTAAAAATTGATTTGATTATCATAATTCAAAACGGGAAAGTTTTAAAAAAACCTCTAACTTTGTTACCACTTTTATTAGAAAGGGAATTCATACTCGCATCAAAGGTCTAAGATCTACGTTTACATGATAAAAAGTTGAATGGATGTGTTATGTAGACGGATTGTTTATGTATAGTTAAAAATCTGCCGATTCTGAAAATATTCGCACCATTTAGATCCATTAATTTGTGTATAAAATACTGTAAATAACAAAAGAAAAAAATCTCTAATAATAATATAACTAATAGATCCAATAGCTTTGAAAACTGAAGTAAGAATTATAATATTCATGTTACATCAGTTAGTGAGTTTAGAGAAAAAATACGTTGGAAGTTAAAGAAACAGAAGGAACAAAGAAGCTATGAAAGACATGAATTCATCAGCTTAGACCTTTTTTGGGTTTCCCTAAACAAAACCTAAACATTTAGAAGGACAAAGGTCCTAATTAACTTCTGTTAGCTTTTCCAAGACAAAGTTAGCAAAATATTTGTTCTTCTTGTATTCAAAAACCATTAGTTATTGAATATTGCGTGGTTTTACTAATCTATACACTTTTTGGCCTTTTAGATTAGGTGTTAAAATCGATGTATAATGTTTGTCTTTAAATCAACCATTAAATATCATCCCCCACCTTCTATGATATTAATCATCTACACGAGTATCCATATAAACATTTTTTTTTCTAAATTTTGATCAAACAAAAAATAAAAAATCCCTTTTAGAGTCTAATACCATAACACCATATATGATTATGAATGATGTTTATTATTATGTTGCAGTCTCTTGTATCGGTTAATATATGGACCATTGGCTAATATATATAATATTGAAGAATCATAAAATCAAATATAAATTTAACTAATTAATTCTAAAATTTAGTTAATAGAAATCAAATATAAATTTAACTAATTAATTCTAAAAATTAGTTAATAGTTTAAAATTATTCAATATTATATATATATTTATGATTCATGTTTTATGTTTTCGTTGGTATGCTATAACATATATAATACTTTTTTTTAAAATGTCTATGTAATAATCAAAGGTCCAATATCGAAATATTTAAAATTAGACATTTCTATAATGTAAAAAATGATGAATCTAACTATTTTAAAAAGTAGTTCAAGAATCTAGACAACGTAACATAATATTTTAACTTTTCAATTGATTTTTAAATTAATTTAAACTCAAATTTATTGACTATTTAAGATCAACTATCTATTGCAAACTTTTAAAAATTTATCTTAATACATGCGGAAGATTACTTGTGATAATTTGTAGAATCAATTGCAGAATGTTTAAAATGCATCTTAAAAATGACACTGGAATCTATAAAAGGATTTGGCACTAAAATTAGAGTTATTTGAATTGGTTCAAACTCAAATTAGCCATGCGAAACTCGTTATAATTTCTTATGTCAATTAGAAAGATTTGCATTGTCCTCGGTTTAGGACCTATGGTTACCGGATCAAAATATATGGCTACCAATGCAATAAATCACAAATTCCGGTGACGGTAACCAAACATTTCAAAGAAAAAAAAAACAGACAAAGAAGAAGAAGAAGAAGAATTGTTTTTTGTCTTACTTTTAGATTTAGTTAAATAAGACAAGATTTATCATCAAATCTTGTGTTAGGAAAGTGGTTTTTTTCTTTAAATATTGTTTTCTCTTCGTAATCTGATCACAGATAGTACTTTTGAAGCATCGTAATCGCTGACCTAAGATGCTTCTTCAGAGAATCGGTTCCCTTTTCTCTTCTAATTATATATAACTTTTTTTAATTTAATCAGCGTCCTCACATCAAAACTCGGGCCTCTTTCATTATGTTTGTTTTTGTTTATTTAATTTGAATATTATTTTTGGGGAGAAAATGGTTGCACTTTTCATGTGAATGTCCGCCAACAAACATTCACGTCGAGCCCATTTCTCTCGGAGTCTTGGTCTGAATTAGGGTTTCCCGTCGTTCTCACTCCTATAGTAAAATCCTAACACTAACCACCCCTTTTCTTTTATTTCAAAAAATGGAAAAAAAAATGAAAGACTTAAATATAGCTAGGCTTACTGATTTTTATTTTTTGAAATCAAATAATTGTAATACCCACGTCCACATAATATGTATTAATTCAAATTGTTGAGTAGATGACATAAAATGTTTATTTCATTCTAGATTTAAGTATTCATATCGAATAGAATATTCACATCAATTGAGGGTTGACTAGATGGATACACATAATAGGTCATAAGATCATAAAATTATTTTGAAAATTTTGAAAAATCGTGGATTAAAAAATTCATGTAAAAATGTGGATAAGATTGTAAAATGAAGTGTGAACTTGTATGTTTCAAATAAAACAATCTTAAAAACCACTTATTAGGTACAAAATAATGTCAAATATAGGTCACTATTTTGACCAAAAAATCTTCCAAATCAAAATACATTTATACTTCATGATGGTATGTTTGAAATCCAAATGTTCTTCTAATCATAATTAAAACCTAACCATATTTCTTTTTTTTTACTTACATGTTGTGATGTTTTTTCTATGTTTCTTATAATATATGAAAAACTCTCACGTTCACTTCTTCTATAGTAGAGATGAAATTTCAAATTTAGAAAAAAATCATCACTATAATCCAAAATAAAACACATATATATATAGATTCCATATCTAAGTATACACCACTAATTGTATAACAAATATATCGACCTATTATTACTTTCCTTCTCATTGTCCACAATTTTCTTAATACAAGGAAAAAAAGAAAACAATTTTCCAAATGGAAGTAGAATATCGAGACTAGAAATAGTATTATATTATAATAGTCTTACTTATGTTATGTACGACTGTTGTTAGTGTGTTAAACAAAGCGGGGAGTCCACGCTAATGAACGTGGGAAGTACTAAATCTGCATGAACGCCAACCTATCACGCGCTTACGAGGCGGTGGTCAGCCCATATTTTTTGTATTTACGCTCTAGCCCTTGCCGCCGTCCCCTGGTGTCTTTCTGTTCCTCACGGGTTAAATCGTCATTTGATGCGTATATATATAGATATATATATATATCTCTATAGTAACGAGTGTCTTTGTAATCAAGGATGTATATTTTTAATTCAATTTCGATTATTCACATATCTAAAATGAATTTGATTTGCAGTTAAATGTTTTTTAGTTTAGATTTTTTGAATTTTGGTTTAGAGTTAGATAATTCAGATTTAAAAGTAATAGAATAAAAAAAATTAAAATTAAATTTGAATTCGGATAATTCATATGTTTGAATTGTTTAATTTTTTTTAATTATTTGACAATTTTTAGTTTTTTAATTTTTTTGGTTGTTAAGATTATTTAAATTTTAATAATTTAAGATTTAATTTAAATTACTCAAATTTTCGGATTGTTTAAGTTGGGAGAATATCAAGGATATATTCATAGGATTTCAAGACTTCACGTATACCCTCGTAAATCTAATGAAAAATGAGGAAAAGATATATGTGTCCATATATTTTGTTAGTGAAAATACATACAGTGTAACATTTTTCGAAACAAAACCTATTTCAAAATTGAGAGAAAGGAGTGAGAGGCGATTTCGAAGTTGAGAGCAAATTTAAATGTTTTTCGAGCGATTTCTAGCCATTTTCGAGCGATTTTCAGCGATTTCGAATGCTTTTCGAATGATTTCCAGCAATTTTTGAACGATTTCCAACGATTTTCGAGGGTGTCATGGGTCGCATGAGTCGCAATGGTCACATGGATCACATGGGTAATAAAGGTCACAAGAGTCATATGGGTCGTAAACGTCATTTGGATCGCATGGATCGTTTAGATCGCATGAATCATTTGGATTTCATGAATCCTATAGACAATTAGGGAATATCAATATTACAAGGTAAAATTGAAATTAAAATTTTTTTAGAGAATGTTAGTATTGAAATTTTAATAATATTTCAACTATATTTTTGAAATTGATCCGTTTAAGTTATTTGAAATTTTTTATTTTTTTAATTTCAATAAAATAAAATAAAATATATATTATTTTAAATTAAAATTTATAATTATATTTTTATTCGAATTGTATGAGTTTTTATCCTGATCATAACAAAATCGATTTATTTTAGAAATTAAAGAAAAGAAGTTACTTTTTTGGTTATAATGTTTGTTTTCCAATTAATTCGAGGATATAAATGAGCACATGTGGACACGAGCATGACCTTTATATCCTTGGAGTCTTCCAAACCATTATAAATACACACACCTCAAAATTCTCTCTTTAGCTCTAAGCTTTCTTCTCCTCTTTCCAACCTCTCACCCACAAAAAATTCCTTTTTTTTTTTTTTCCATTTTTTAGTTCCTTTTTTGGGGTTTAATACCAAATAACTCTTCCTTACTACAAAAAGAAAAAAACTCTTCTCGTAAAGTTGAAAGTCTTTGTGATAGGATATTTCGTCGCATCGTGGAATATATATATATATATATATATATAGAGAGAGAGAGAGAGAGAGAGATGGGAGGTTCAGGTTCTTCGCCGTGTGCGTCCTGTAAACTGTTGAGACGCCGTTGCGCAAAGGATTGTATTTTCGCGCCTTACTTCCCTCCGGACGATCCTCATAAGTTCGCCATCGTCCACAAGGTATTCGGCGCAAGCAACGTCAGCAAAATGCTTCAGGTCCCTCCTCTTTTATTCTCTCTCCATTCAACTTTTGTGTTTTCCACTGTAATTATGTATAACAATTGACATACACGAGTTGGGCGTTTAGTATTTGGTGTATGCTTTTTTAGAACTTGCGAAAGAGCTATTTGGTTATCAAATTATCTAATGGATGAAAAAACTTAGAACAATAATAGACCATGTATAAATCAATGAGTAGACAGTTGCAGTGATTATTTCAACACACTTTCGAATGTTTGAGATTTTACATCGTCTATATATTAATAAATTAGGATATACTAGGGATGAAATTTCTTCTTGTTATGTAAAATCCTTTCATTACGATTGATTTACATTTCAGGAACTCCCAATTTATCAGAGAGCCGACGCAGTAAACAGTTTGGTGTTCGAAGCGAACGCACGAGTGAGAGACCCTGTCTATGGCTGCGTGGGAGCCATCTCTTACTTACAAGACCAAGTCTCGCAGCTTCAGATGCAACTAGCAGTTGCTCAGGCCGAGATTCTCTGTATCCAGATGCAGCACGACCCGACCGTACAGTCCCAAGTACTTCTAGACCAAGACGACAAAACCCTTTTGTTAAACAACATGAGCAACAATAACAACCACTTGGGATATGCAATGTCTGGTCAGTTCGGCACTAACTTTGCATCTTCAAGCAGTGTAATGCAAATGCAAATGCAAATGCAAATGCAAGACCCTCTCAAGCAAGAGTCTCTCTGGACTTAGTCCAATCAATTACTTAATCCGTGTCGGTTTGATTTTCTCAATGAAGTGCTTCGAGAAGTTTCCCACTTGGGTTTGTCGTTTTCTCACGTTTTGACTACATGATGATGAGGGAGAGATTTCGTGTGTAAGAAAAAGTAGTAAAAGTCAAAAACCTAAGTGAATGCATGTGATGATTAGATCGATGTAGAGGTGAAGTTTCATATGTTGTTTTGTTCAAAGTTGAAATTAGAACCGTTAGAGCTCAATCTTTCTCTCTTTTCCCTTTCGGTGAATATTTACAAAAAGAAAAAAAATCGTATAACGGATAATATAATAGCCTTGATGCGACTGTTTAGCATCGATTACACAGTGCACCTTTTCGTCAAGAGCAATACTATCATTTACGTATATGCATCGATTGATTTTTTTTAATATAATTATATTTAACTGTTATAAAATCTAAAAAAAATGTAGGCATATAAAGATGTCGATCACTTTTCTGTTAATTTGTAAATAACTCTTTCCTTGGTTATTCAACTTTGTGTTTGTTGGTAAATAAACAGTAAAAATTAGATATTTGTTTATCTTGTAAAGCTGTACATGTAACTAATTTGTTGTAACCATTTTTTCTATATCTTTATATTTAAACATTACAATTAGAGAAAAAAATTGTAAACTCATATATAACACACTACAATATTTTTTTTTTCAATTTGAACTTCTTTATCTTAGTCGAACAGGAAAGGTTTTTTTTTTTTAGTTTCAAAGATAAAACTCATAATCTACATCATTCAACCTTATAATTTGATAAGTATTGATTATTCGACCGACCTGATTTGATTAATTGTTGGCTTTTTATTTTAGACCTTCCAAGATAAAGTCGCCCACTGTTGCTTGAATAAAATATGTCATTTCTTCCCTAATCAATGAAAAAAATGTAAAGAGAGAGAAAGAAAGAAAGAAAGAGAAGAGGGGAGTTGAATTTGATTATGTTATCTATTTGTAATGTTCATGTGACTAATAAGTACACAAAAAATCAATGTATCGGACTGTCATGAGAAGAA
This sequence comes from Gynandropsis gynandra, assembly GCA_036759665.1. Taxonomy (NCBI): domain Eukaryota; kingdom Viridiplantae; phylum Streptophyta; class Magnoliopsida; order Brassicales; family Cleomaceae; genus Gynandropsis; species Gynandropsis gynandra. The sequence continues at coordinate 4,775,227 of CM071863.1, read as the reverse complement.
TCTTATAACTAAAAAAGAAACCATGTTGTTAATTTATTATTATTATTTCAAATACCTCTAACTTGTATTTTACGTTCGGACCAACTGTCTTTTCATATAATACAATTATTTTACGAATACTTGATCGATTAAAGTCAGACAATATAATAAAATATTTTGCAGTCTTATATGTGTTAGACGAATGTATGCAATAGACATGCATGTTTCACCATGCATATCTGTGTGCGTAAACTCTATTAATTTTATTAATATTTATCATTTAATTTTTAGATAAAACATCAGTTTTCTTATTTCCCATGCTAACTCTATTACTATAGAACAGTCTCGAGAAATACGTAATAATTACATCATGTTTAATTATATATACATTTCAAAATGGCGGAATATCAGAAATACCCTCAAAGGGCTAAATCACTTCAAAAATACCCTTCTCCAAAATAATTATTAAATCCGAAAAATAAAAACTGAGGAAAAGACCAATTTGTCCTTAACGTTCGAACGTGGAAAAATGGAAGTTCGGCAGTTTTTCGACGTGAAAAACTGCCGAAAACGAGAAAGCCGAACAGTTTTTCGCCGTGAAACCTGTTTAAAAGTTGATAGCAAGAAAGAAATAAGTGATTTCGAACTTGAGAGGGAACGATTTGAAGTTGGCGAACGATTTGAAGTTGGCGAGAAGGAAACTGGCGAAGAGAGCACGAAGAGAGCACGAGTCAATCTTCAATGGCGTCAATAAGTGTAAGTAGTTCGATTTCTAGGGTTTTGCAAGCTTTCGAGTCACAAAATGGTTTATTGATTTGAAATGGGTGTCAGTGTCAGTGAGTCGGTTAGGTCGCAAGGGTCGCAGGAGTTGCATGAACATCTTCGACTCCGTGAGTCGGTTGAGTAGCAAGGGTCGCAGTAGTTTCATGACCATCTTAGACTCAGTTTATTGATTTGAAACGGGTGAGTGTCAGTGAGTCGGTTAGGTCGCAAGGGTCACAGGAGTTGCATGAACATCTTCGACTCCGTGAGTCGGTTGAGTAGCAAGGGTCGCAGTAGTTTCATGACCATCTTAGACTCAGTTTATTGATTTGAAACGGGTGAGTGTCAGTGTCAGTGAGTCGGTTAGGTCGCAAGGGTCGCAGGAGTTGCATGAACATCTTCGACTCCGTGAGTCGGTTGAGTAGCAAGGGTCGCAGTAGTTTCATGACCATCTTAGACTCAGTTTATTGATTTGAAACGGGTAAGTGTCAGTGTCAGTGAGTCGGTTAGGTCGCAATGGTCGTTTGAGTGTCGCGGAGTGTATGAGGGTCGTTTGAGTCGCATGGGTCGCACACGTCGGTTGAGGGTCGCACGGGTCGATTGCGTCGCATGGGTCGGTTGGGTCGCATGGGTCGGTTGGGTCGCATGGGTCGGTTGGGTCGCATGGGTCGGTTGGGTCGCATGGGTCGGTTGGGTCGCATGGGTCGGTTGGGTCGCATGGGTCGGTTGGGTCGCATGGGTCGGTTGGGTCGCATGGGTCGGTTGGGTCGCATGGGTCGGTTGGGTCGCATGGGTCGGTTGGGTCGCATGGGTCGGTTGGGTCGCATGGGTCGGTTGGGTCGCATGGGTCGGTTGGGTCGCATGGGTCGGTTGGGTCGCATGGGTCGGTTGGGTCGCATGGGTCGGTTGGGTCGCATGGGTCGTTTAGGTCGGTAGAAGTATAATGTATTCGTAATTGGTCATTTTGCAGGAAAAAAGGACTAAGAGGAAGGAATGCGTGAGTGATGCTGATGCTGATTCTGATGTTGATGCTACAGTCCCTCTGACACTGGAGAAGAAATTAATAGGGGAAATAAGGAAGTCGGAGAAGAGAATCATCAACGCCGTAAGAGACCTTCTAAGGGATGTTGGGATTCATGTGCCTAATCCAAAATCAAAGGCTGCCGAGAAAGTTGCGATCACCGAAACCCAATCTTCCGACACTGTTGGTGATTTTGCTTTTGAATTCCTTCGACGTCCAAATCCAGTGTCAAGAAACCTTGCTCCTGATGGAGTTCCACCAAGTAAGTAATATTTAGTGAAAAGGTCATTTGAGTGTCAATTTCCATCGAGACATATAAGTCGTAAGGTCGCATAAGCCGTAGGGTCGTTAGAGTCGTAGGGTCGCATAAGCCGCAGGGTCGTTAGAGTCGCAAGGGTTTCATATGTCGCATGTGTCTCTGGGTCGCTAAAGTCAAATGGTCGCATGGGTCGCATAGGTCGCATTGGTCCCATTGGTCGCATAGGTCGCATTGGTCCCATTGGTCGCATAGGTCGCATTGGTCCCATTGGTCGCATAGGTCGCATTGGTCCCATTGGTCGCATAGGTCGCATTGGTCCCATTGGTCGCATAGGTCGCATTGGTCCCATTGGTCGCATAGGTCGCATTGGTCCCATTGGTCGCATAGGTCGAATTGGTCCCATTGGTCGCCATATGTTTAATGAGGTAAACTAGGGTTTTGCAAGCTTTCGAGTCACAAAATGGTTTATTGATTTGAAATGGGTCGTTTGAGTGTCGCAGAGTGTCTGAGGGTCGTTTGAGTCGCATGGGTCGCACACGTCCTTACTAAGCCAAGAAGTGGGATCACCAACGGAAAAGTACGAAAACTCTAGCTTGGCGGCCTTGAAGTGAATCGTGGAATTCGTAAAATATTTTTGGTTGGTAAAGTTTTGATTTTCTCTCCCCTCCGGTCGTTACCCTCTGTCTGCATTGGATCCAGCTTGAGTGTGCGAGGATGCTTCAATGAGCCGATTAAGTGACAACTTCAAAAGCTGAAACTGTTCAGCCATTGTTGTCTTCATGGGGACTATTTCATTTTGCACGTACCAAGTCCAGTCTCGAGTGATTTGTTCCTATCCTTGTTTGTTCCCATCTTGACACCAAGATGATATGGTCCGAATCAAGATGATTGAAGCGTAATAGATGAAGTTCTGGTACCAATTGATGGTCTCAATCAAAGCATAAAAAACTAAATGTTTGCAAACAATTTCTCTATGCTTTATTACTAAGACGTTAGTCTTTTAAATACAAGGAAAAATGAAACTTGGATCAGCTACGTGATCTTACAAATAGGGAAATCAAATAGTGGATCAACTTAGTGATCCTGCAATTAAGCAAATATCAAGTGACTAGTTCAAAAGGTAGCAAAGACCAAGACTAAAACTGAAAGTCCCAACTCCCGAAGTCGATCTAATGTTGATATTTGGGATTGAGTTTTCTGGTTCGGACCGGCCGGTTCGGTTGTGTCGCATCACTATGACCACGTGAGTTGGATTAAAGTGTTGTCATTTTATAACTTGTAGGTCTCTATTTGTCGGCCTATTTAATGGCTAGTGAACAAAGAGTTTGTGATGCTTTGGAGAGTGTAATTTGTTGTTCATGATTCTGTGTCAAGAATGTCAGAAAGCTCAAGGTGTGTGGTATTAGATCCCTAAACTGTAAGCAATTTCTCTTATTCCAAACTTGGTCTTCCTAAAAGATATTACTGGTCGATATAATTTGGTCGTCAGAGGTAAACAAAGATATTGATGGTCGATATAATCTGGTCGTCGGAGGTAAACATCCATGACGTCTTACCCTCCTAGTCTTACAATTATATTAATATCTTACACATAACTGGGTCTGAATTTAAAAACACATGCAATTCGGATTATCCGAACCGGATCAATTCGAATCAATTTGAAAAATCCAAACCGTTGTATAAATGGATTATCCTAAAAATCCATATGAGTTCAAATCTTGATATATATTTATTCTGTAGAAAGATAAACTAAGATGAAGGGAAAAAAAGCTAGAAAAAGGAGATGAGCATGGATTTATTATGGATTGATAATATAATATGAATGTTAAAGATGAGCCTTGGTTAGATTAATTGTTTTTGATGCGAAGCATGTTTTTATTTTTATTTTTCCAAACATAAAATGATCGGGTGTGTAGATATAATTTGGTCATCCGAGGTAAACATACACGATGTCTTGCCCTCGTAGTTTTATAATTATATTATTTCTTAAAAGACAACAGGACTGAATTAAAAGACACGTGCAAAAAAATTATCTTCCCATATATGATTCCCATAAACTATGATGAAGGGAGTAAAAGGAATGTGCTAGAAAAAGGAGATGAGTTTGGATTTATTATTGAACGATATATAATATCAATGTCAAATATCAGTCCTGTTAGATTAATTATTTATGGGCGGAATATCAGAAATACTCTCAAAAGGCTAAATCACTTCAAAAATACCCTTCCCAAAAATAATTATTAAATCCGAAAAATAAAAACTGAAGAAAAGACAAATTTGCCCTTAACGTTCGAACGTGGAAAAATGGAAGTTCGGCAGTTTTTCGACGTGAAATAAACTGCCGAAAACGAGAAAGCCGAACAGTTTTTCGCCGTGAAACCTGTTTAAAAGTTGATAGCAAGAAAGAAATAAGTGATTTCGAACTTGAGAGGGAACGATTTGAAGTTGGCGAACGATTTGAAGTTGGCGAGAAGGAAACTGGC
>CM071863.1:4724583-4768494 GCA_036759665.1 Gynandropsis gynandra | reverse complement strand
GAGGAACAAGGGTCGCAGAGGGACAAGGGTCGCAGGGTCAAACTGGGTCGTTGGGTCAAACTGGGTCGTAAAGTCACAGGGGTATTTTGGGAATATCAACATTTATACGGGTACTTTTGAAGTTAGAAATATTTTCTTTTTCGGGAAGGGTATTTTTGAAGTGTTTTAGCCCTACGAGGGTATTTTTGAAGTTACCCCTTTCAAAATGATGATGATGATAATAATACCAATAATAATTGTAGCTGATATTATTGGCCTAAAACAATATTTTGGCTGTCTATTCATGACATGACCATTAGATCCTTTTATTTGTGCAAATAGGATTGTAAAACTAGGATTATTGTTGTTGTCTCTCACTATTGATTGCTGGAATTTTGATGAAAGAAAGTAAAAATAATTTGTGTAGATTAGGTTTTCTGAACAATGCACTCTTTAGGGTTTTTAAATATTTATACTGCATACACCTTTAGGAATAGGATGTATATATCATTAGGATATTATGTAAAAACTACCCAAAATAATCATGGTTTTTGACTTACATTAAACTGAAAATTGTTTAATGATTTCAAGTTTGAAAACCTAAAACCGTAATGGGTCTCTGGTATTTTTCTGGCCCAATCTTCAAACTCCAGTCTGCTCCGCCTCATAGCTCCAGCCTGATCCAAGTCAAGCCCATTCACTCTCACGCTCCAGCCTAGCTCCTCACGGTTCAACCTATGTTCAGCTTCATCTCTAACTGTTTGACTTAGAGACTTCTCGAAGTGGAACACTTCTAGTTCCCTTTCTTCAGACAAGCCACCGAACCCTAGAAATCCACCGTCTGTCTCCCCGGTTGCAGCGTCGTCAGTGTCACGCAGGAGAGAGTCACCGACTTCAGTCACCCGGTTGCAGAGCTCCTCAACCTCTAAAATCGTCCGGTGCCCAGCGGCTTCGTAAGGATGTCCGCCCATTGCTCTTTGCCAGGTACGTGTTGTAGTTTGATTACTCCGTCTCGTTCAGCTTTCCGAACAAAATGATACTTGATAAGTATATGTTTTGTTCGTTTGTGATCAATTGGGTTGCGGTCAATCGCTATTGCTGAGGTATTGTCGCAGTAAATAGGTAATCCCTTTAGGATAATGAACCCTAGCTCCTCAAACAATCTCTTCAACCACACGGCGTGATTTGTGGTTGCGCATAGGGCAATGTACTCCGTTTCAGTCATGGACTGCGCAATGGTACACTGTTTCTGTGTTCCCCAACTAAAAAATGGTTGTTCCGATTGAAAAATAATAACCCGTAGTGCTTCTTGCATCCGTGCAATTTCAAGCTAGGTCGGAATCCAAAAAATCAATTAGTTGAGGATTCTGGACTCTCTTGAACAACAACCCGTAATCCACCGTACTCCAACATATCTTAGAACACGCTTAGCCTCTTGTAAACGTTTTTCGATAGGATTTGAGTTGCTTCTTGATAAATAAGAAGCAACAAATGCTAGGTCTGGTCTCGTTGCTCCTAGGTACAGAATTCCTCCTACCATACTTCTGTATTTAGTGGACTCGGACAAAACTCTTCCATCTTCTACGTTCTTCCCGTGAGGCGGTGTTCTCACCCTCTTAGAGCTTCGCATACCATACTTATTTAGCAAATGTTAAACATACTTGGCTTGTCCAAAAAAAATTCCCTCTTGAACGTAGTGAATTTCAAACCCCAGAAAATACCTCAACTTCCCAAGTCGCTCATCTCAAACGTCTTGCATAATCTGCCTTTAAAACTGAATCAACTCATCATTGCTTACCGTGAAGATAATATCATCTACGTATAGGCAAATTATCACAATTTCACCTTCTGTGATAAGCAAGTACATTACTGCATCATAATCAATCCTTTTACATCCTTCCCCAATGAAGAATGAATCAATCTTGTTGTACCAGGCTCGCGGTGCTTGTTTGAGCCCATACAATGCCTTCTTAAGCCTTAAAACTCTATCTTCAGCTCCCTCTATCACATAACCCAGGGGATGCTCAACATATACCTCTTTCGTGATCTCCCCATTCAAGAACACGAATTTCACGTCCATCTGATATAAAATCCACCTTTTCTGTGTTGCGATTACAATTAGAAATCTACGTCTACCCGTAGTCCAATCCATAAGTCTGCGTAAAACCTCTTGCAACCAACCTTGCTTTCAGTTTCAAAACCTCCCTTTTCTTATCCGTTTTCACCTTATAAATCCACTTCATGCTTATGATTTTTTTATTCTCCGTAGGATTAGCAAGTTCCCAGGTCTCATTCTTGCTAATCATCTCCATTTCAGCATCCATCGCATCTCTCCAACCTTTCTCATTTACAGCCTGACGAAGTAGGTTCTGCAATTTTTAAATAACAACCTTCATAAGTATTATACAATTCATCACCTTGTATCTCTGTGTTCTTGTATAGGTCACTTAGTCTTCTGTGCCTATGCACCTTCTTGAGGAACTGCTATTGCTCCCTCTCAATATTCTGCTACTTTCCCCACTTTTTCCTTGGGTGTCACTCAAATTAAATGGGACATGGGAGAATGATGGAGGGTGTTGTCTCCCACTATCTTCTGAACTCCACTGTTGCGGCGAATTTACTGTAACAAGTGACTATTGCAGTTCAGGTCTATTTGTCGTAATTCCAGAGTTGTAGTTAAGAAGCACAGGTTGTTCTTTAGTTTCAGTCTGAGTCTCCCAATTTCAGCCTTTCTCCTCATCAAATACCACATCTCGAGTCACTTCGACCTTTTTTTTGACAACTTATAAACTCGGTACCCCTTTTTCGTACTACTATACCCCACAAACACTCCTTTCTCTGATTTGTCATCTAATTTCCGTTTTTGTTGTGCTGGTATAAATAGATGGCATAAGCACCCAAACACTTTTAAATGGCCCACCGACGATTTATGACCACTCTAAACCTCGAGTGGTGTTTTATTTTCAAGTACCCGAGTTGGCAGCCTGTTCTGGATGTAACATGCAGTGAACACCCTTTCCGCCTAGAAATTATTCGGCATGTTTTTCTCCTTCACCATGCTCCTTGCCATCTCTAGTAGTGTTCTATTCCTTCTCCCAGCAACTCCATTTTATTGAGGGGAATAGGCCACTATTAGCTGCCTCTGAATTTCGTTCTCTTCAAGAAAATTAGTAAACATTTTTTAGTTAAACTCCAACCCCTCGGTCAGACCCTTAATTTCTTGATTTTGTTCTCCGTTTATGTCTCGACCAGCGACTTAAACTTCTTAAATACTACAACGTGTCTGATTTTAGCCTTAGAAAATATACCCAAAGCATATCGGAGATATCATTCGTGAACGTCAACAAATATACGTTTCCATCTAATGAGAGAGTTTGCATCGATCCATAAAGGTTCGTGTGAACCAGATCCAAAATCCCCTTGGATTTTGCTTCTAAAATCTTGAGAAATTATTCTCTACATTGTTTCCCCTTCAAACAAGCCTCGCAAACTTGTTTAACCATCTTAAACTTAGGAAGCCCTTTAACCATCTCTTGACTTTAGATAATGTGTAAATTATGCAAACTAGAATGGCCGAACCTCCCGTGCCACAAATCTGACAGCTCATCCTCCTTAGCAACTAAGGCTCCCTCATTTTCCAATTTCTATTTTGACGGATAAGCTTTATTTACCATTGGAACTTCAGCCACTCAGCCTCCATTTCTATCTTTAATTTCACATTTATCTTTTGTGAATACCACATTGTATCCATTCCTTGTCATTTAAGACACACTTAACAAATTCTTACTTAACCCATGAACTAAGAAAACATCTTGGATTGTCCTTCTACCCTTCTTTGTCAATACATTGATGTTTCCTTTTCCAGCCGTTATTAATGTTGCACCGTTGCCTACTCTGATAGGCACGTTTAAATTCATGTCTATGTAGTGAAAAATTCTTCTTCTTTGGTCATATGGTTGGTTGCGCCACTGTCAACCAACCAAACATTGTTGTCTTATGATTCACTCATCACATGGGCTGGTGTGAAGAGTGAGTTATCCTCATCATCTTGTCCTATCATGTGGGCTTGATTTTGAGTGTTTTTCTTCACAATACAATCTCTAGAGAATTGACATGTTCTCCCACAATTATAACACTCCTTCTTAGTCTTAGGCGCTTTACTTCCTTTCGACTTCTCCATCCGATTTCTGAAATAACATTGCGCCTCTACATGATTGTCTTTCTTACAGATGCTGCAGAATTTCTTACCTTTTTGTTTGTAATCTGCACTACCAGAAATTTTTTTTTTTGCATAATCTGGTTTTTGTCCCGACTTCATGCCATGATGTTTGACATTAAAAGCTCCTTCGAGACCTATCCCATTTCGGTCGTCAAGTCCGAATTCTTGTGATTGCAGCGCAATCACGAGTTCTCCCATCGTAAGAGTTTCTAGGTCTTTCGTCTACTCTATTACTCCCACGTATGGATCAAACCGTTCTGCCATGAACATAATATTTTGGACACCAGTTCATCCTCCTCCATCCTTGCCCCATAGGCTCTTATTTCATTACCAAGCTCAGGAACTTTGTTGGCGTAATCCTTTATGCTGTCCTTCTCCGCATGCCTCATATTGTAGAATGAAGCTCTAAGTCTTTGTAGCTTAATACGAGTAGATTTGGGATCCCCTTGGAACCTCTCTTTTAAGAGATCCCAAGCTGCCTTAGATGTCTCACATATAGACAGATGAGCATTGAATATCTCCTTCGACACTGCGTGATAGATCAAATCGAGTGCCCTTTGATCCTTAGCCTCCAACTCTTCCATTCTGCCGTAACCTTTCTTTTCTGTTCTTCAGTGGTACTTTCATCCATAGTAGACAGCTCAGGTAACCCCTCCGTAACCACCTTCCACAACCCATTAGACCTTAGGGTTGGCTTGATCTTAATCACTCATAATATGTATTTTTGCCCATAAACACAGGTAAGGGCGGGGAGTTTTGTGACCTGTCCATCAAGGTTAGTTTGATAGTTGATTTAGGGTGAGTAATCTGTTATCTAAGCTGTGTATTTCGTGCTGGTTGTGTTTTTGCTTCAGATATCCTTCCTTGTGCATATTGTGCTTGATTGTTGTTGTTGTTGTGTTGTCTTTTGTTGTTGTTGCTTACTGTTGTGCCATTTGTGTTGCTTCAATGAGCACCCTTGACATTGAATGCTCTGATACCATTTGTCGTCGATATTATTGGCCTAGAATAATATTTTGGCCGTTCTATTCATAGCCATTAGATCCTTTTACTTGTGCAAACTGGAATGTTTAACTAGGATTATTATTGTTGTCGCTCAGTATTGGTTGCTGGAATTTTGGTGAAAGAAAGAAAAAATAGTTTGTGTATAGATTAGGTTTTCTGAATAATGCACTCTCTTAATTCATAGACTTAGGGTTTTTACATATTTATACTAGATACACCCTTAGAAATAAGATGCATACAGCATTAGGATATTATGTAAAAACTACCCAAAATAACCATGGTTTTTTTGTCTTACATTAAATTGAAAATTATAATGATTTCAAGTTTGAAAACCTAAACCGTAATGGGCCTGTGGTATTTTCCTGGCCCAATCTTCAAACTCAAGCCCAGTCCGCCTCACAGATCCAGCCCGTATCCAGTTATGCTCCAGCCCGGTCCAAATCCAGCTTCAGCTTCAGCTCATTCACTCCCAAGCTCCAACCCAGCTTCTCACGGTCCAGCCCATGTTCAGCCTCATCTCTAAGTGTTTGACTTAGAGACTTCTGGAAGTGGAACACTTCTCGTTCCCTTTCTTCAGACAAGCCACCAAACCCTAGAAATCCATCGTCTGTCTCCCCGGTTGCAGCGTCGTCAGTGTCACGCCGGAGAGAATCACCGACTTCAATAATACCAAAATAATAATAATAATAATAATAATAATAATAATAATAATAATAATAATAATAATAATAATAATAATAATAATAATAATAATAATAATAATAATAATAATAATAACATTCCTTCATTTTGATAAAGTATTCCTAAAATATAATAAAAACATACAAATGTACAATATATTCTTAATTATTATTTACATAAAATTAAGTTTGTTGTGTTTGTTAGAGAATGAGATTTTTTTATTTTTTTAATTATGCATATTTATTATTTTTATTGAAATTTCATATTTTTTATTTATTTTTGTCATTATTATTGATATTTCTATTCGTGTTTCTTATTTGTAGATTTGAAAACATTTACAAGATGTTTATAAATATTTTAAGAGGAGAAAATCAAATAAGTTAACAATTTTAATGGAAATGAAATCAGTGGACATTTTGGAAAAAAAAACTTAATAATAAAAAGAAGAGGTGACTATACGTCCAAACCACCATTTCCATCATATTGGTGCACCGAAAATTCAAGAATAAGAAAGGAGAGTAAGCAAAAAAAAAAATTGTGGTGTTTAAGAGTATCCAAGAGGATTATTTGCAATATAAACCTTAAATAGTAAAAGTTTGAAGGCTTGAGACCGAGTGATTTGAGGGAGAGTCATTCAAGATCTTAGAATTATTGTGAGAATGGTTGTTTTGCTTGGATTTTTCATTCAAGATATATGTTTTGTATTCAGGGGGAGTGTTTGAGTCACGTAGTTCAATTATACTCACATATTAATCAAGTTATACATGTTGAGCGTTTCAAGTCTGAATAAAAAGCAGTTTTGAGTGTCGTGTTACGAGAACACCATGGATGATATGAAGATAAGACCCCGGTAAATAAGTTCTTTCGATATTATTCTCAAAGTTTTACTGCTAAAAAACTATAATGAATATTGTCAATGATCTAACCAACTTTAAAAAGATAGTGAGAATTCATTTAGCATATGAGATGTAGCTATAATTGGACCAAGGGTCTATAAAAAAGAATTCAAATAAAGAATAACACTAAAAGGCATTTGAGATAAAGAAAAGATAGACAAAGTTGAAGAAAAATGTGTCCTTATTGGAGAATAATTTTAACGACACTTTGAAGAAAAAACTTGAACATATCGCACGTCTTTTGAGGTACACCCGAAGTAGAAGAAAGTATGGAATACAATATCATGAATGCAAGTGATATGAACATATTAGATCTGAATATCTAGTGTTCATAAAAGAGAATTGATATTGAAGACCTTAGATAGAATACTATGTTTCAAATTTCATGGATATGAGCATGCAAAAAATAAGTATGGAAACATTCAAAGAATATATGCGAAACCATTTCTCACACAAGAAGAAACCGAGTCCAATTTTGAATAACAAAGTGATCTAAAGGAAATGCAAAACTACTTACCCAACATTTAATTGGAATCGTTGATCCCTAATGAAAAAAGTGAAGATAGTGATGATAACTTCATCAATATATATAAAATTCGTTAAGGTGACAAAACTCAACATTGACATCTCTTAAAAACGATGTGATATATTCAAGATTACAACATACTTGCACTACAAAAAGACAGGCATTTTTCAACGGAAAAATCCGTTGGAAAATGCCTAAAATCCGTTGGAAAGGGCTTTTCCCAACGGACGACAACGGATTTCTGCCCGCTGGGAATAGTTCGTTGGAAATCCAGATCCGTTGTAATTCGCAACGGAGTAGCAACGGATAATATCCGTTGCAAAATTGTAACGGAACTTCCAACAGAAAAATCCATTGGAAAGTTGTAACGAACGTCCGTTGAAGAAATCTGTAACGGATGCCCGTTGCAAGTTTGCAATGGACGGCGGTTGAAATAAGGGCAACAGATATCCGTTAAAATGTTGCAACGGACGTTCGTTGCCATCAAGACGGGAAAAATGAGCGGGAATTTAAATTTCCAACGGACATCCGTTGGAAACTGGCGGGAAATAGCAACGGACGTCCGTTGCAAATTGGCGAGAAAGGGCAACGAACGTCCGTTACCATTTGGGCGGGAAATAGCGTCCAACGAATGTCCGTTAGAAATTCTAACGGGCATCCGTTGGAAAAATTGTTAAAAAAATAAAAAATAAAACAAAATAATTTTTTTAAAATATTTTTTAAAATAAATTTTTTTTAATTAAAATATTAAATTGTTTAAAAAAACATTAAAACTAAAACTACTCCTATCCTATTACATTTCATTTAGATGGACTGGATCGATATCGTTTCTTTGATCGCCACCACCTCTAGATGGTGTTGCATCTGAATCGAGACTCGGTTCTTGCTGCAACGTTGATCCCCTTCCTTGGCCAGACATCAACTCGATGACGCTCTCCAAGTGCTGAACTTTGGCTCGAGTTTCTCGAGTAGTGATTCGAGCTCCTCGATCCACCGTTGTTGCGTGAAACTCTCTTAGACTGCGGGAGGTACCGTCGTGGCATCCTTGACGATATCCTTTTGAAGCGCCCCGAGACCGTATAGAAGTCCCTTATACGGTATCACCGACTACAAGAAAAACAAAAGTAACGTTAGATTTTTACAAATTATTTATTAATAATCGAAAAATAAAATAATGAACTTTTACCTCTAAATAAATTTTGTCCTTTTGTAAAAGATTGAGTTCGTCGGGGGTTGAACCGCAAGCTTGTGATTGCTGTGTGATTTTCTCCATCACAACTCTCACGATTCGCTCCGCTCGAGGATCGACGAGTTCGGGTTCGTCGACCTCTTCCCCGACAACTGGCTTCTTCTTGGCGTGGGTTTCCAATAGCAGCTCAAGAAGAGTCGGTTCTCTTCCTATCCGTTGCATCTATAATATAAAATAAAGTTAGTTACATAAATATTTAAATAAACAAAAAATTTAAATAAAAAAATTTTACCAATTCATGTTTTCGTTTCGAGAAGGATTTTGATCCCGAAGTATGGCGATGCAGAACATCTCCGGGAACCTTCTCACAGTAGCGACATTTTTTTGGCCTTGTCGCTTTTGGTCTTGAATTCTGCGGACTCCCAATGCTGAATCATTTGATTGAAGACCGCGTCTGTTGCCCATCTCATGTTGCAATTGTTGGCGTAGTAGTTGCGTTTTGCGTTGTTCATCATCAGGCGCATCCGAGCCTTCATGTCGTGCATCCATACTATGTAGATGCGCAACGTATCCTCTCGCCGCCATCTGTATGAGCGCTGCAAAAAAGTTATAAAATTTTGGTTTTATAACATATATGTATATAACTAATAAGTTGAAATTTAATTTAATAAAAAACTCACTATAAAAATGCGCCACCATCGCTGGCGCACAACTTCTAGCGTAACTTGCGATGAATAATATAACTCGTTCTGTAAGGATCCTTGGATGATGATGTTGTTTGTGTGTTTGAGTATATCATCAACATCAAACCTGCAAATCAAACATTACAAAGTTAGATAATATTTATAACATATAATAATACAAATGAAAATAGTAACTTTTTTACCATAACGTCCCATCAGAACGTTCGGGATCGATAATCGAACGGGTTGGACGCCCATCGAAATCATCGATCAAGGAATCAATATCTACCATATAATCCTCTTCATCAAATATCGACGGTGCCGATATTGGTGAAGGAGGACGATATGGTGGTGGTGGAGGCGGGGGAGGAGCTCCCGCTGAACCAGCCAACAAACCCCCCCTGATCCTATAAACCGTCTAGCTCTTATTTTTTTCTTGGATTGTAAAAGTGTTTCTGGGTGAAATGTGAGTTTGATAGGATTTTGAGATTGTGATTTGTGTTGAAAAAGAACTTTTCAATGGGTTTATATATATCGAATTTTCCAACGGACATCCGTTAGAAATTCCATCGGATGCTCGTTGAAAAACACGTCATCTCAACAGACACAATAATTGACGTGACATGCTGCATTTCCAATGGGCATCTTTTGAAATTCCCAACGGATGCCCGTTGGGAATGCGTGTTACCGAGGTAACGGGCGGCTAAATGGCGGTTCGTCTCCCTTCGCAACGGCCATCCGTTGCGATTTCCAACGGATGCCCGTTGGAAATTCTGCAGACTAGGGTAGGCATTATTACCTATTCCAACGGGCATCCGTTGCGATGTCCAACGGATGCCCGTTGCAAATTTTTAACGGTAATCCGTTACAGTATGCCAACGGAAGCCAGTTAGAATTGTTTCGACCGTTAAGGTTCCAACGGATGCCTGTTGGAATATTTGTAAAGGGTTTCCGTTAGAAATTTTGCAACGGATGCCCGTTAGAAATTTTGCAACGGATGTCCGTTAGAAATGTGGAAAACTTAGAAATTTTTTCTAAGTGTCGGGGCGAGTTCGTGTTTCAACGGGCATCCGTTAATATTTTCAAAGGATGCCCGTTGATATCAGATAATTCTAATTTGTAATACATCAAACATCGTTTATATAACCTGTTTGATTGTATTAACATTTCGATTGTTCGATTACACATCATATACATTACTACACATCATGGACGTTACACGTCATTTACATTACACATCATCTACATTTATTACACATAATAGACATTATTGTATTTACATTTCTTCTTCAGTAGATTCATCGATGGGCAAGTCTTCCTTCGCTTGTTCATTGAATTCATCGTCGTTTTCATCTTCACCATCTTCCGGTTCAACGTCTTCATAATCGCGTATGAGTTCTCCGTCTATGTCATTTCTCGCGAGAATCTCCTCGCGATCTGTATCAATTAAACGAATTGGATGTGGATGATCGGGTTGCAACAGATCTTCTTTATCATCAGAGCTTATGATCCCTCATGTCTTGATCTTTACTACGACCCACCATTCCTCTCTTCGACGTTTCAATGTTGTTGGATATTGCACGTAACATACTTGAACTGCTTGATCTATTGTGATGAATGGATCATACTTACCATATTGTCATGCCGGATTGACGTCAATTCCTCCATAACGATTTTTTCGTATTCCACGTCCTACGGTTGGGTCAAACCACTGACATTTAAAAAGCATCACCTTCAACCCAACGAGACCGGGATATTCTAGTTGTATGATTTGGTGCAAAATGTCGTAGAAGTTATCACCCTCTATATCACTATTAACGCAAACACCATAGTTGTATGTGCTTCTATGTTTTCTGTGTTCGTACATGTGGAACGTGTAGCCGCGAATAAACAAGATTGGCCAACACTTAACATTTCGAGCGGGACCATTAGTTAAATCTTTTAACCACGTAGGAAGTCTTTCATTAGAACATTTCACCTGTACGTAGCATAAAAATAAATTAATACTTTTATATGCAATTAATTTAAATAGATGTGTACACGAGTACTTACGTAGTCTCTCAACCACGAGGCATAATGTTGCATTTTCATGTCTGTGAGTTTATTTGCATTTAGATGAGGATATGTACCAAGTACTTCTTCATCAAATATTCTGAATAATGAAAATACGTTACATTTTAATATATATATATATATACATATATATATATATGTAAAAGATTGAAATTAATATGTACCATGTATGTACCTTTCGAACGGTAATAACTCTTAACAATTTAGTAGTATATATGTGTGGATGTGATTATACTCCTCTAGTGTTAACCAGTATTCATCGGATTTACCTCTTGTACGTCCAATCGGTGTAAACATTTCAGGAATTGTGCCAAACTGCGGATTATATTGATACAGATAGTTTATGTGATCATCTATTGCACGTCGTTCTTTCGTTTGAATATGCGACTCGAAATAAAATATGCTGAAATATGTGATTTCTTCCAGCAAGTATTGTTTGACAATAGATCCTTCGAACGCTGATTTGTTTTTTGCTTTTTTCTTTAAATGAAAGAAAAACCTTTCGAAGGATACATCCATCTGAATTGAACTGGCCCTTCGAGTATTGCCTCATCTGGTAAATGTATTGGAAAATGCTCCATGACATCGAAGAATGAAGGCTGTTTTTTGCTTTTTTCTTTAAATGAAAGAAAAACCTTTCGAAAGGATACATCCATCTGAATTGAATTGGCCCACCGAGTATTGTCTCATCTGGTAAATGTATTGACAAATGCTCCATGACATCGGAGAATGAAGGCGGAAAAACTTTTTCTAATGCTTATAATACTTCAGAGATATTGTTTTTCATTACTTCCAAGTCATCACTTTTTAGATTCTTCGAACATATATCTCTGAAAAATATGTTGATTCCGCATAACACATCGTGAACATTCCGTGGTAAGAGCTCTGCAAGTGCAATTGGAATGAGCCGATGCATGAAAACGTGATAATCGTGAATTTTCAATCCAATCAGCCTCGAACCAACAATATCCACACACCGAGCACTGTTCGATGCATATCCATCGGAAAACTTAACGTCCTCTTTTAACCATTTTAATAATGTCGTCTTGCCGGACCAGACAATCTGAACACCGGGATAGGTGACTTTCCATCGCTTAATTCCAACTCAGGTCGTTTGCATATTGACTTAAAATCTTTTCTTGATTGTATATTATCCTTGGTTTTACCCACCACATTCAAAAAAGTATTTATGATGTTATCGAAAAAGTTCTTTTCGATATGCATAACATCTAAATTATGACGTAATATCAATGATTTCCAGTAAGGTAGTTCCCAAAAGATACTACATTTATACCAGTTATGCCATTCACCTTGACCTTTTGGTTTACGATGCCCACGATCTCCACCGCATTCAACCGATTCTTGTAAATCACCCATTGTGTTCAATATTTGGTAAAGGATTTGTGTTCCGGTTTACATGCACGGTGCCTCTTCTTTTTGTACCACGTTCTTCCGAAAATGTTTCTTATCTTTCCGGAAAGCATGGCCACGAGAAAGAGATCTTTTAAGACAATCAAACCAACATGGTTTCTTACCATGTACTAGTCGAAATGAATTTGTATCCTCCATATAATATGGACATGCCAATCTTTCGTGCGTGCTCCATCCATATAACTTCCATAGCCAGGAAAATCGCTAATTGTCCACAACAAGACTGCTTTCAATGTGAAATTTTGCTTACTAATAACGTCATAAGCAAGGATTCCTTCGTTCCACAACTGTCGTAATTCATTAATTAAGGGCTGCAAAAAGACATCGAAACTTTTCTTCGGATGTTTTGATCCTGGAATCAACAACGTTAGAAACATTACCTTTCTTCTCAAACATATCTCGGGAGGCAAATTATACGGAGACAAAATCACCGGCCATAGAGAATATTGACTTCCAGATTGTCCATAGGGACTAAAACCATACGTGCACAAGCAAAGATAAACGTTTCTCGTTTCATACGCGAACTCGGGAAATATTTCATTGAAATCTTTCCAAGCCTTACCATCCATTGGATGTTGCATTATACCTTCGGCCGTTGAGTGTTCTGCTTGTCATCTCATTGTCGTAGCGGTTTCTTTCGATTCATATAACCTTCTCAACCTGTTTGCTACAGGCATATAGAACATTTTCTTGTATGATACATATTTACGTGAAGATGGTTTTTTAGGCCGAAAACTGCTTGCACCGCAAAACTTGCATTCCAACAAGTCTTTATCATTTCCCTAAAACAACATGCAACTGTTTCTACAAACATCAATTTTCTCATGTGGGATTCCCAAATCTTTTAACACATTCTTTGTTTCGTAGTATGTCTCAGGAGCTTGATTATTTTCCGGTAAATATTCCCGCATTGTTTTACAAAATGAATCCATGCAATTTTTAGTCACATTGTAGTCTATTTTAATACTCATCATTCTTAAAGATAAAGATAAAAGAGACTGACCTTCACGACAACCTTCATATATAGGCTGTTTCGCCGAATCCAATAGGTTGAAGAATCGACGTGCATCGATATTCGGCATCTCTTCATGCATTTGTTCATTAACAACTCCATGAAAAGCATCTTACACCATTTCCACATATGGATTGGTCGTTGGTGCTTTATAAATAACTTCTTCATTTCTTTCTACTTGTGCATCTTGCACACTATCTGTAACACCGCAATCTTCGCCGTGAAAAACCAATTTCGTAATTTTCAACGAAACCCACCTTATAAAGATGTTTGCAAACAATTTCTTGACTTCGATACTTCATGTTTTTGCATCTTTTGCATGGACATAACATTGTCCCAACGAAACCCACCTTATAAAGATGTTTGCAAACAATTTCTTGACTTTCGATACTTATGTTTTTGCATCTTTTCCATGGACATAACATTGTCCCGCGTTCTTGACACAAAGGCTGCATCGATACAAAACTCATGAATTGCTCCAATCCGTGTAAGAATTCTTGTGTAATCTCTTCGTTTATAGGATATTTTCTTCTATACATCCACTCTCTCGATCTATATATATTTCAATTTGAAGAAGACGATATTTTTTTGAAAATATTTTTGTTATTGATGGTTTGATGCACTCTTTGGTATGATCTAAATAGAGAACATTCCAACGGACATCCGTTGAAAATTGCAATAGATGTCCGTTGTAGGTTCACGTGAATTTATTTAAACCGGTGACCTTGAAATTAACAATTTCAACGGGCATCCATTGCAAATTGTAACATGCATCTGTTGCAAATGCCAACGGGTGCCCGTTGAAATCATATCCAACGGATTAATGCCCGTTGAAAGTGCTTACAAATTCGTTATTTTTTGCATATTACAATAGTTAGATCTTATGAATTACGATTTTGTAATTATAATTTATTTCATGTTGATCTCAAGCAATGAAAAAAACCGAAAGGACGAGAAATATGTAATCGAACTCAAACGGTGAACAAAACTGAAATAACGTGAAATATGTAATCAAAAGTTCAACTACAAATTGATTAAGTTCTCTTTTAATTACACTATTGTAACAATAACCTAAGGAAAAATAATTAGAAAATGACTTCAACTTAGAGGCAAAGTGTTGAACTCTCCGTCGTCAAAATTAACAAGCATCTTTACGTCTATTTATCGAATTCAAAAACAACCCTTATAAACTGCATCACTGTCGGGAATCCTTTTCCCGATCCCGGCGGTGAGACAGTTTATAAAAGTTGTTTTGGATTCAACAATAGATATTAAGATGGTTCTTATTGATGATTTGGGGTAACCCTTGGTTCCGATATAAATAGTAAATATTCCAACGGACATCCGTTGGAAATGGCAACGGATGCCCGTTCCTCCATTATGAGAATTTATTTCGACCGTTGAACCTTGAAATTTACAATATCAACGGACATCCGTTACAATATGCAACGGACGCACGTTGTAATTCTTTTCTCGGTTTCTAACGGATATTCCAACGGAGTTGGCCAACATATTATATTCGTTACAATCCGTTAAAAATCGCGACGGATTTCAACGGATATAGCAACAGATTTAGGCCCATTGAAAATATCAACAAATCCGTTAAAATTCGTTGCTAATTGTTTCCAACTGATGGATCCGTTGCCCCGTCCGTTGGAAACTGCGAGTTTTTTTGTAGAGTTGTGAGAAGCTTAAATACAAGGACGAAGACGTGATGTTGGTTAAAAGTCTAACTTGAAAAATAAGAAAAAAATTGGTGGAACAAAAAAGCTGGACTATCTCTTTATAACAGTGAAGAATAAACCAAATAATTTTGGTCTTGGTGATGAAGGGAAGAATCAAACACAGCGAGAAAGTTTGTCTCGATTGGATCCCTCACTGATGATGACATACCTCATATTCCATCGAGTGCACATTGGACGAATGTCGACTTAAAAAAATACTAGTTCACAAGGAAGACAAAGAAGTTGTTACAATTGTGAAAAATGAACATATCCAATCCAAATGTTACTACGTCAAGAGATGAGGAACACGAACCTTGGATACCCTAAAGAACTTCTAGTGAATATATGTATTTTCCATAAAGAATAAAGTGGGAAGGTAATCGTCATTGGACATCTCCACAATTTTGAGGTAAATATTTTTTTGGATATCTCCTAATTCAAAACAAAATAGGCTTAAAATTCTGATTTATATTGAAATGTTGCATCTACCTCTATTCAAGATGAATAATATTCAATATGATATTTTAGTGGTGGTGGTTCAAGATATATGGAAGAAAAATTTTGCTTACTTTCAAACTTCAAAGAAATTGTGATGTGTGACATTTGATGATGGACACAAGAAAAAGATACAAGAGAAATATGATGTAAAAATAATTGGACTACTTGAATTGACTAACTTAGATTTTGTAAAAGGACTTCAAGCAAATCTAATAATCATTAATCAATTAGGTTTCAATGATTAAATGTTCAATTATCACATATGGGAAACATGTATTGCAAATTGAGAATGTGTTCTTGTAGAGACTCAATCTTCAAATGATTGCTATATATAGACTCAATAATTAAAATTCTATGGAGTCACATAAGTTTCACTTCATGCGTGATATCAATGGTTAAGACATGTACCTTATTACACACATCTTAAATTTTCTAATTCATATTTAGATCGAAGTGTATCTAGGTTATCCAAATAGAGGTTGTAAGTTGTAAACATGTTAAAATAGGAAGACTAAGAGAACATTACACTAGTAAGTTGTATGTAACTCATATGGATGAACCAAAGTTATCATATTATGGTACGAATTTAAAACTTTTTATATTTGGATCGAATACAACATTCTAGAACCATGCATATTGAAATTAATCATTGTTTCCCCTAAGATCTAGTTGAGAAAACGCAATTGCAGAACAAATATGTGCCCACTAAACAAAAAAGATTGACTTTTTTACAAAACATTTAGTTTTGAAACATTTTGTGTGTTCGCGAAAAATCCTTCAAGATTTTTGAACTCTAAACTCAGTAGATATTAATTAGATTATGATGTATAAAAACTTATGCATAATTCCACATGAAAATCTCAAAAATTGAGGTATACGAGAGAAAATAAAGTGTAGTACTAGATAGTTCTCGAAGTATACCTTGGAACCATTATGTATTACATAAATTCGTTTAAAGTGTGCAAAGATTGAACAACACTCCTAAATTCCGTTATCAATAAAAATGGAATATAAAACTTATGAATGCGATAATTGATATGAACGTAATGATTACGTTAGCTCGGGTATAATTGGTGTGACGAATATCTAACTTCGACGATAAAAAAGGAAAAAAAACTAAATACTCATCAATGATTGAAATTTAATCATAAGAGTATATCGGTATAGTAACATGATCTAAGTGATGGGAATGCGTTAACCTTGACGTCCTGGAAGTCTAAAATGGTTGTTCACTGAAAAACAAAAAATATGACTTAAGTGCTTAAAAGAAAATAAAAACAGATACAAAAATGTTTTGCTTTAAGTGTATGTGCTAAATATCCAAGTATAATTTTTCCCGACGATCTGTCTACATTAGGTTTAAATTCAAATACCTTATATGAATTATTTTTTGTTGAGAAAAGAGTTTTCTTAAAAAAAATGGAAATTTTGTTAAGAGATTAAGCTTTTTGAACTTTAGTGGTTCATAATTCGTGAAGTTGTTGTCTTTATAATCAACAAAAATTTGAAAGGATATGATTATATTTTGTATAGATTAGTTAGAAGTATTGAATTGAAGAAAGAAGACTACTAAGATCAATTGTTCACTCATTCATCATTGTACATAATCTTTAAAAAAAATATAACATCATTGCTTCCAAAAAGTTAAAGTTTATTACAGGAAGGAAAGACTATTTCCGCCAAGAGCGACCATTAACAAGAAGTTGAGAATCCATATTCCGATGATATATTATGTTTTTGGTTTTTCTATTCACACAAACATGGGGAAAAGGTATCCTCGATAATTTAAATATACTTGAGGGGGAGGATCCTTAATGTTTGAATTTGCCCTTCATTAAGTTGTATGATCATTTGCATAATTTATAGATCTACCTTTTTTTAAGTTTGTATGATCAAAACATGAGAAGATTGTTAGTAAATGAGATTCCCATTTGATTGAGATTTTCATTATTTGTGATTATGCATGTTTACCATTTTTATTGAGATTCCATATTGTGAAATTTTCATTATGTGTATTTATCTTTATTATTGATATTTCTAATTTTGTTTAATATTTATAGATTTAGAGACATTCACAAGATATTTAAAAATATTGTAATAGGCGAAAACAATAAAATTAACAATTCTATGAAAAAAAACCAATAAATATTTTGGAAATGAGCTTAACATTAAAAAAAAGAGGTGATTGCACGTTCTAACCACACTCTACATCATATTGGTGTACCAAAAATTCAAGAGGAAAAGTGATGAGTAAGAAAATTTTTAAGTAAGTGTTTTATAACATTCAAGAAGATTGATTGTAACATAAACCTTAAATAATAAAAGTTTAAAGAATGGTGGTTGAGTGTTATGATGGGAGAGTCATTCGAGATCGTAGAATTATTGTGAGAATAATTTTAAAGGATTCAGACAAAGAGTTATATTGCGTTTTATTTGAATTTCAAATTCAAGACAATTTTGTGTTTAGGTGGGATGTATGAGTCAAATATTTCAAATATATCTAGATTAAGCGAGTTATACTTTGTGATCTTTTGAAGTCTAAATACATAACAATTTTGAGTGTTGTGTTGTGAGAATAATGCGAAAAATCGTTAATTTATCTTTTTTCTAAATTTGTTGTTTTATTATACGTAATTAAAGGTAAAAATGAAAAGTTATTATATAATTTTTATTAAAAATTTAAAAAGATTTTTTTGTAAAATAAATATAAAATTTCAAAACGACTTGTACTAAAAATCATAAAGAGTACCATTTATCAATATATGTTTTAAAAAAATATTGTCCTAAATTTATAACTTTTCCCGTTGGTCCCTATGATGAACCGATTCTTGATGAGTATAGTCGATATAAGCAAAGCATAATTCGCATCAATATCTTGAATCGTGATAACCTATTTAATAATATATAAAATATGATGATTTTAATAAATTCACAAGGTTATTCATTAGAGTTTTATCTAGGTTTTTACCTAAAATAAAAGGAAATGAAGGAGTAACTAAATACCAGGAAGGTGTGCTTGATATTTTAATTGTAAATATATATTATATACTTTTATACTCGGAAAACCCAGTATAGTATTATTTTCAAAACGTTATTCAGGATATAATATCAAAATTCACCCCCGGATTCTAAGCATCCATTGGGAAAAGAAGCCTAATTTATCATATTCGGTATTTATTATGTACAAATTATATGTATATATACACATATATTTAATGCACCAACCCACACATATTGGTTGAAAAATATTGTGTATGAGAATGGAGAATATAAGGATATTTTGTAGGGTTTTTTTATTTTATGTATATCTTTAAAATTTTATTTAAAAAATATTGGAGAAAGATATATGTATTTTTATTTTTTGTGTTGTGAAAATATATACGGTTTAACATTTTTTCGAGATGAAATATATCTCAAAGTTGAGAGAAAGGAACGAGAATCGATTTCGAAGTTGAGAGTAAAGATTTCGAACGATTTTCGAAGATCGCATATGCACTTGATTTGTATAGTTCGCAAAGATTGAATAAATCATAAGGATCACATTGATCGTAAGAATCGTTGCATGGATCATCTGGGTCGCAAATGTCATACAGATTGCATAGATTACACAGATTATAAGAATAATATAAAAATATTAATATTATAAAGATAAATTTGAAATTCAATTTATTAAAAAATAGTTGAAACTCTAATAAAATTTTAACCCTTTTATTCATTTATTTTATTATAACATCAAATAATTCTCACATTTTTAATGAGATAACATAAAGTACAAAATTCAGTCAAAAAAAGTGAAAATGATGAGAACCCACTTTTAGCTGCCACGATGGATTCCTCAAATCCAATCAGCTTCTGTCAGTCCCATCACTACGGGGATAAGATGCCACGTAGGACCACTAATCCATCGTACTCACAATTCATTTTTTTGATCCACGTATGGCATCTCAATCAATACTCATGTAGACGAGCCTTACGTTTGTCATGGGAAAGTAAATAACACCCGTGCTTGATTTTTAAAAAATTTCAAAGGACATTTATTATGTATCCTTCAATAAAAATTTGAATTTAGGTCAATGGTTTTGCTATAATTTTTTAGGTGTTATGAATATTGTTTTACAACATGTGTTTTATATATTTTTTATTTTCCATTCCATCGCCAAAATTCTCCCTAAAAATTTTAGTTTTCAAATCACATTATCTATTTGGATCTTGATTATTTAGATGGATAATTTATATCACAACATTTATATTTTAGATCAATATATTTAGCGTATTCTTTGTCTCAAACTCATATCATCTATGACATAATAGATTAAAATACCATTATTTAGCGAGTTTCATCGTACAATCTGTCTATTTGCTAAACAAAGAAACCTACTATTTTAATATCTTAATAAAATTTCTAATTTCTTTTCAACTAGTACATTTAGATATATGGAGATCTTTTCATTCATAATTAGCTGATGAATTTAAATATTTTTTTAATATTGGTTGATGATTCTACTAGAGTAGTTTATATGTTGCATTTAAAGTCTGAAGTTTCTCATTCTTTGTCAATCTCGTTAAAACACAATATAAAAGTCTAAGATATCGTAGTGATAATGCTCATGAATTACATTATAAAAAATATTAAAAACAATGGAATTGTTCATTTTTATTCCTACTCTTACATTTCACAACATAATTTTGTTTTAGAATGTAAACATCAACATCTTCTAAATGTAACTAGAACTATTTTCTTTAACTCTAATCTGCCTCTTGTTTATTTGAATGATTGCATTCTCAATGCCACATACCTCATTAACAAAACTTTTGGTGCCATTTTACATCTCCTTTTGATAATTTAATTTGAAATTGTCTTATTATGATCAATTAAAGTTTTTTTTTGTTGTCTTTATTATGTTTCCTCATTTCCTACTCATGGGAACAAATTTTATCTTAGTGATTTTCTCGTAGCTTTTTAAGGTTATCCATTAGGATATAATTGATACAAAATTTTAGATTTAGTTACTTAGTAATCATAAATATCATTTTTCATGTTATGCTCAAAATGTGTTTGATTTGTCTCTTAATTCAATTTTGCATTTGTCTATCTCTGATTTACCATATATTCCTTCTCATTATATGCAATTTTATGTCGATTCTTTTGTTTTATATTCTTTTCTATCTAATCATATTTCTGATTCTATACCTTTTATGTCTTTATCTAATCATAATTTTGATCCTTCTAGTTATCCTGAATATGTGCTTCATAATAATGGAAATTCTCCGTCGTCTTATTCCCTTCGGCCTAATAGACTACCCAGAACTCCTATAAATATCTTGCATATTGTCATTGTTTTCAACTCTATGATAACATTTCTTTTGATTTTTTGCAAAAACTCTATATCATTTATCTTTTTTGCTTTTATATGATAAATTGCATTAGCTTGAACATACAACAGAAATCTAAACCTAAGAACTTCTATGAAGCTTATAAGCCTGAAAAATGGAAGTTTGCCATGTTTATTAAGTTGAAAGCTCTCTTGAGTGGTAATACTTGGTATATTGTTTCCTTGCCTAATGATACACATAATGTAGGTTGTAAGTGAGTCTGTAAAATTAAATATAACTCCAATAGTAGCATCGATAGATATGAGGTTAGGTTAGTAGAAAAAGGGTTATCTCAATGAGAGTATTGATTACCTATACACCTTTAGCCCTGCAGCAAAAAACGTTATTGTAAGTGTCCTTTTGTCTTTAGATGCATCTCATATTTGGGATATTAATAAATTAGATATTACTAACATTTTTTGTGGTTAGTTAGAAGAAGAAATTTTATATGAACGATATCTTGGATCATTCACAAGTTGTACAAGGAAAAACAAAGACGGACAATGCAAAAGAGCTTCAAGACGTGTTTGCTCTATGACACACAATGAGGAGCAAGACAAAAAAAATTCGAGAGATGTTCGCAAAATTGGGCATGAAAAGATGGCTAAAGATCGTACGAGAACACCCAAGAACACTTAGGAAATATTACAAGAAGTCTCTACAAGGAAAATAGACCAAAAGGAGTAAGAAACAAGGGCATCGGGTAATGTTTGGTTAGTGCAGATTTTTGCTCGGCCATGATGCTCCACAAGAGCAAGAAAGGCTCAACCAAAGCCTTTTCTCTGGTCCATTTTTCTTTTTTTTTTAGAGTTAAGTGTGACGCTCAACCGAACAATCCGATCGCTCGACCAGATTTTACCAATTTTTTTAAGTTGGCTTATTTTATTTCGTTTCTATTATTGTTTGGTCCTACAAATAAAGGACCCATTGTATGATATTTAAAACTAAATTATGATTATTTGAGAGTTTTTTCTTTGTTAATCATAGAGGTTTTTCTACCAAACTCTTGGAAGACAAGTTTTAGGTTCTACTATCGGGTTGCTAATTTTATTCCAATTCCATCTACCTAACAATAGAAAGTCGATCTAGGATCATATCAAGTGATATCAGAGCTTCGTTCTTACGTTGGCCTATCCAGTTTTATTTCTATCATTTTTATTCTAGATTTTTGTAGTTTGATTCAATATTGGTTTAGTTTAGTTAGTTTTTTGTCATTTTACCTAAAAAAAGAAAACAGAAAAACATAAAAAGAAAAAAATCATAAAAACAAAGAAACAAAAAAACGGATAAACACCAAAAATAAAAATAAAAAAAAAGAGAAAAAGAAAAAGAACAAAAGAAAAAAAAAGAAGAATAGAAGAATAAATAGTCCAAACCCCAAAAAGAAAGGATAAAAGAGAAATAAAAAGAATTCTTAGATAGAAATGAAAATATAATAGCTTAGACAGTTATTCACTTGATCTTCTAGATCTATTTGATATTATTTGAAATTAACTTTGAATGTGTTCTTGAATTTTGTACTAATCGTAGAGAATTCGATGAAAAGACAGACGAGTGAGTGAGAAAAATTGAACGAAACACTTTCCAAGAGATTGTGTGGTTTGTTTATCTTCTTTTTCTTTTATCTTTTTTGTTGTTAACAAGTTGAATTGATATATAGTTTCTATTTTTGATATTCATTTGGTAGCAACTCAAATAATCATTAAATACCTTATAAATCATTTGGGTCAAGGGTTATTTTATCCTTCTTATTCTGATCACAAACTAAAAGAATTTTCCGAAACTGATTGGGCCTCTTAGATTCAAGAAGATCAGTTATTGGTTATAGTATTTTTCTTGGAAACTCTTTAATTTCGTGAAAAACTAAGAAACATGTGACAATTTCTTGGAGTATTGCCAATGCGGAATACAGATCTATGACAAATGCCATTTGCGAGTTGAATTTGTTAGCCTCATTACTTCGTTAATTATTTTTAACCATCAATGAAATCATTTTGTTTGTTTAATACTACAACATTACACATTGCAAACAATCCAGTGTTACACGAACATATCAAACATAAAAATGGAATGTCATGTGAACTTTTAAGGACTTTACATGTAGTAAATCACAATCAAATCACGACATTACGAGGAAGTATCTTTTTGCTACACAATTTCAAAATTACTATACAAGATGATGGAAATATCTCGCACATATTTCTTATTGTTTTTATTTAATTAGTTGGTTAATATTTTGTTAATTAGTTAGATTATTAAAATTTAACTTTTTTTTTCTTTCATTAGTACTATAAAACATTTTGCAACACATTTATTTTCTACATCAATAGAGAACACCATTTTTTTCTCTTTACCCGGTTTCTCGGCCAATTTTCTCTCTTATTTCTTCACTAGTGACTAAAAAAACCATATCTATCCAAATAAAATGGGTATAATCATTTAGCATCACATACATATATAACCAATATTAATAATTTAATTATCGTATTTCAACTAATGTCCACGGGGAGATTTGAATTTATGAGAAAAAACCATCTATGTCAACTATTGTAAATCACCCCAGTATTACATAAGATAACAGAAAATAATTAACACCTATAAATATTTAAATAAGTTTTAGTATTGTCCTTGGAGAATTTCGAATTCACTTCCATAGGCAATAACATAGGCTTACAGCCTAACATTCCAAAATTCTGTAATAATTCCAAAGTAAATTTTTTTTACTAACTGTGATACCAGAAGATGAATGAATGATTTCTAAGCCTAAGATGAATGAATGATTTCGGTAAGGGTCACTTACATGAGAGGAAGAATCGGAAGCAATTGCTGGAGCAGCCATAGCGAAGACAGATTGTATTGTACCCGGAACACAAACTCCAACGAGAGAAAAAAAGAGAGGAAGATTCGATTCGAAAAATCGATTTGAGAAACAAAATACAAGGATTTCGAAAAATTTCTTGCAGATTATTTTTTCAAAGTAAAAGTATCTTGCTCTGATACCATAACAAGATTACATGAATTGATTTGAAATTGAGAAGAAATTTGATGAAAATGGATATTAAGGTTTGAGCTTCTGGAAAAAATAAATGGCCGAAAGAGAGAAGAATGAAGGAAGAGTAAGAGAGAGAGTCCAAGGATTTTATGAATAATACATTTTTCTATATTTTTCTTAATCACACATAACTTTACATTTATAAATAATACCCGTCGAGTGTACTTGAAAATATAATAAAAAAATATAAAATACAAAAAGAAAATGTAAAAAAAAGGAAATATAAGAACAAGAATAAAGAAAGACAATAAATAAAGAAAAGATATAAGATTAAAGAAATAAAGATTAATAATATTTATATTTAATAACATGCATATGCTTTATGTACATTTATAAGCTGTATTATATGTAAAGGCATGCACCTTTTTTGTGAACTTTTTCTCGTTATTTTTTAACCTATAATTGGTTAAATTGACAAAGATGCAAAACACCAGTACGATACATCCTATAAGAAAATTTTAACGTTATTATCAAATATAGTTTGGGTGATGAATAAAAAAATAATTCAATAATTTTAAATTATTATATATATAAATAAATAATTTATATAATAATATAATATAATATAATATAAATAATTTATATTTAATTTTAAAATGTGCATATAATATTTAAATATTTTTGTTATGATAAATTGTCATCGGTTAGGATATGAATTTTGGGAATTCTATATATGGTGTTGGATAAGTCTAAACTCTTGAATTAGTTTTTGGATTTAGTTAGGCTCAGTCCATAATTATCATGGCATCGGAGCCCGGTTCGTCCCGATTTGAATATATCGATGTTGGGCCCCCGATTGCGATGTCCACGTTTTAGGATTGAACCTGGGCGTGACGTAAAATTTATGATAAGTTGTCCCATATCGGTTAGGATATAAACTTTGGGAATTATATATATGGTGTTAGACAACCCTAAACTCTTGAGTTAATTTTTGGAATTAGTTAGCCCATATTTATCAATTTTAAATCGAAATATTTAGATTCGTGGTTTATTATTACTATATATGTATATAGTTAATATTATATTTGATATAGTATAAGATACTGTAACATTTTTTTTACCACACTCGAAACCATTTTAAAAGATTTATGTAATACGTGCATGTGTGATGGATGAGGTACTTTATAGACGACAAGTAGAGCAAAACAAAATTATATATAGACAGAAGAAAAAAAAAGAGTGAGAGAGCGATTAGGACATGAAGACATATGAGTTACCAAAGAAAGAAGAACATCCCAAGCCTGAAGCTTCACCATTATTCAATTCCAATAATGAACTCTCCGGTGGCAACTTACAATCCTGCCCCTCCGAAGACACTGATATAACAGAAGATCTCGAGGGCATTTTAGGTATCACCGATGACGACGGCAAGTTCTCCGGTGGCGACCTCTGCCCTCATGGATTCACCTGGGACTTCTGGGCAGAAGAAGATGAAGAAGATGAAGAAGAAGAAACCAGAGTGAATAATAAAGATTCGAACTTGGGGTTTAGAGAGAGTGGTAGTGTCAAGGATTACGAAGAGAAGCAGGTCTGTCTGAACCTGAACCTGAATTATCAAGAAGTGATTGATGCTTGGTCTGAACGCCAATCTCCTCTTTGGACCGACACTTCATCATCAGCTCCTTCCAATGGCTTCTATGTTAGTCCAACCATTTTTGTTTATCATCATTTAAACACCATAAATAAGTTTTTTACGGTCCTTTTTCTATCATAGAGAATGCATGAAAATAAAGGGTCGAAAGTATTGTATAATAAGTAATGTCTTAATTCATCATAGGCAGGAGAAGTACCGGTGATGGAAGAAGAGACATACACAAAAAGAGAAGCAAGTGTACTTAGATACAAAGAGAAACGTCAAAATAGGCTCTTCTCGAAGAAGATAAGGTACCAAGTTCGCAAACTCAACGCCGAGAAGCGACCTCGTCTTAAGGTCTTCTTCGAAAAAACCCATCTATCTATTTTTAATTTCTCCATGTTTATAATATTATATTAATCATCTTCTTGATATATCCATGTGTACTTCGATTTGCAGACAATAATATCAATTTCACTATTCCAATGAAAATTTCTGAAAAATAAGCTAAATAAATGCAAAATATATTATAAATACGATCTTCAGTTTATTTAAATTAAACCCTCAAGAAAATATAATAAATATTCGAGAGAAATGCTATAGTTTTGAATGTATCGGTCGAAGTATTATGTGGAGAATGCCAAAATAATTGGTAATAGTTTTAGATAGTTTTAATGTGTTATGGGACAGATTTTGACGGTTGGTACGGTTCCTTTGCAGGGTCGGTTTGTGAAAAGAGAGTGATGGGAAAAATATCTCAAGGAAATATCTCTGGCTCTTTTTTTTTTTTTTGGAGATATTATTGTTGACTTTATCCGTTGCTTTTGTTAATTCGTTGCAATCAAAAGGCAAAAGGAAAATGTCTAAGAGGACACACAAATGTTGTAGATGTGACTTCACGTACATGGGCACTTCTTTGTTTAAAGGTGGGGCTTCATCATTCCATTATGTGTATCTTTGAATTTCCCTCCTTAGTCCTTATTATGGTGTCTCGCCTTGACCATTTCTCGGTCTCTTAAAATCTATAAATTTTTTTCTTTTGTTGTAATTTTTAATTGTTGGAATTACTACATAGTATTTGTTATACTCTTGTAAGTGTGTATTTTTTGAGTAATTTTGATTAGAAGGTTTACCATTTTCTTATTTACATAAACCTATAAAAAAATTGAATGTTGAATGATTAATAATATAAGGCAAACTTAAGTAACACACTTAGATCGAATGGCTAATATAACCTGAATTTTGGATTCGATTTTTCTTCCGGTTAGATCTCAGCTTTTGGTTGATATCTTCAATATTGTCTTTACATTAGGAAAATACAGTCAAATATCAACGGATCCGCCCGTTGATAACGTTCCCAACGGATTGTAATAGATTTCAGAAAATTATCAACAGTCAGAATTCCGTAACAACCCGTTGCAATTATCAACGGAGAAGCAACGTAACATTTTCGTTGAAAGACCATTGAAAACCACCTTTTTAGTCCAACAGATGCACGCTGGAATGTTTAGAATTTCGAGGCTAACTCAACGTTGTATTTCATTGGGCGTCCGTTGGTATTATCAACGAACATCCGTTCGTATTATCAATAGGTAGCCGTTGGAAAATTCAATATTTATTGATCAAACTCGAACCTTTTACCATCAAATCATCAACACGAAATATATTTTCAAATTATATCCCTGCAAAAGATGCAAAAATATGAAGTATCAAATTCAAAAAATTGTTTGCAAACACTTTTACAAGGTGGGTTTCGTAGAAAATTACAAAATTTGGTTATTCCACGGCGAAAAATTGCGACGTTACATATATTGTGGAAGAAGCACGAGAAATAAAAAGAAATGAAGAAGTTCTTTATGAAGCATCGACGACCAATCTATATATGAAAATGGTGTCAGATGCTTTTCCTGGTGTTCTTGAGCAATCGTATGGAGAGATTCCGAACAATGAGGCAAATCGATTTTCTATATATGAAGGTTGTCCTCAAGATTGATGAGTAAAAAACAAACTACAATGTTGCTGAAATTTTCATGGATTCATTTTGCAAAATAATGCGTGAATATTTTCCCGAAAAATAATCAAGCTCCTGAGACACATTATGAAACAAAGAATGTTTTCAAATATTTGGGAATGACACATGATAAAATTGATGTTTGTAAAAACAATTGCATGTTGTTTGGGAAAAAGATAAAGACATGTAGAATGTAAATTTTGTTGTGCAATGAGATTTCATCCAAAAAACCATATTCACGTAAATATGTACAGTATAAAAAGATATTCTAGAGGCCTGTTGCAAACAGACTGAGAAGGTTATATGAATCGAAAGAACCGATGCGGCAATGAGATGGCACGCAGATACTCGACGAGCGAAGGGATAATGCAACATCCATCGAATGGTAAGACTTGGAAAGATTTCAATGAAATATTTCCTGAGTTTACGTATGAAACGAGAAATATTTATCTTTACATGTACACCGATGGTTTTAGTCCATATGGACAATCTGGAAGTCCATATTTTTTGTGGTCGGTAATTTTGTCTCCGTATAATTTACCTCGCGATATATGTCTGAAAAGTAATGTTTTTCACGTTGCTGATTCTAAGACCAGAACATCCGAAGAAAAGTTTCGATGTCTTTTTACAACCCCCCTTAATTTATGAATTAATAGATTTATGGAACAATGGAATTCTTGCTTATGACATGAGTAGGAAGTAAAATTTCACATTGAAAGCGGACTTATTGTGGACAATTAGCGACTTCTCTACCTATAGAATGCTATCTGGATGGAGCACGCACGGGAGACTGACATATCCATATTGTATGGAGGATACATATTCATTTCGACTAGTACATGGGAAGAAACCATGTATGTTTGATTGTCATAAAAGATTTTTTTCCCCCATGGACATACATTCAGAAAAGATAGAAAAACATTTTTGAAAGAATATGGTACAAAAAGAAGAGGCACAGTGCATGAAAATAGGAACACAAATCATTAATGAACAGTTAAACACGGTGGAAAATTTACAAGAATCGGTAGAATGTGATGGAGATCGTGGGAATTGAAAACCAAAATGCCAAGTTGAATGGTATGACGTGTATAAACTTAGTATTTTTTGAAACTACCATATTGGAAATCATTGATATTCCATCATAATTTGGATGTTATGCATATCGAAAAAACTTTTCGATAACATCATCAATATTGTTTTGTATGTGACGGGGAAAACGAAGGATAATATAAAATCAAGAAAACATTTGAAGACAATATGTCGAAGATCTGAGTTGGAGTTGTGAGATGGAAGGGTACCTATCCCAATATTCAGATTGTCTGGGCCAGTGAAAACCACATTATTATGGTGGTCAAAAGAAGACGTTAAATTTCCATATGGATATGTATTTAACATTGCTCGGTGTATGGATATTGTGGGTTCGAGGCTGATTAGGGTTGAAAAGTCACGATTGTCACATTTTCATGCATCGACTCATTCCAATTGCATTTACTGAGCTTTTACCACGAAACGTTCATGATATGCTATAGGAAATTAGCATATTTTTCAGAGATATATGTTCAATGGATGACTTGCAATTATTGAAAAAAATATCTCTAAAGTATTATGCTAATTGGAAAAAAAAATTTTGCCTCTCTTCTTCGATGTAATGGAATAATTTACAAATAAATTTACCAGATGAGACAATACTCGGTGTGTCAGTTCAATTCAGATGGATGTATCTTTTTAAAAGATTTTTCTTTAATCTGAAGAAAAAAGTAAAACAAAGCAGTGGTTGAATGATCTATTGTTAAACAGTACTTGTTGGAAGAAATCACATATTTTAGCACATTTTATTTCGAGCCACATATTCCGACGAAACAAAGACGTTCAACAGAATAACACACAAACTATCTATATTAATATAATCCTCAATTTGGCATAATTCCTGTTTACACCAATTAGACATACAAGAGGGAAATCCAAAGAATATTGGCTAACACCGAAGGATTATAATCATGTCCACATATATATATTGCTAAATTACAATCGATTTTTTAAATTACAAATATCTATATTTTGATATATGTGTTAACATACTTTTATTACAGGATATTTGATGAAGAAGTAATGAGTATATATTCTCATCTAAGTGCAGATGAACTCACGAAAAATAAAAGTTCAACATTATGACTTGTGGTTGAGAGATTACATAAGTACACATATATTTGTATACATATATATATATATATGAACAAAATGTTATGTTATAAGTAATCATTTGTTGTTATCTTATATACGTCAAAGGTTCCGATCAGAGACAACCTATTTGGTTAAAAGATTTTGCTAATAGTCTTGCAAGAAATGTATTGTGTTGGCAATTTTGTTTACTCGGGGATACACATTCCACACTTATGAACAAGAGAAACATAGAAGTACGTACAATTACGATGTTTGTGTTAATAGTGAAATAGAGGGAGATAATTTCTACGGTATTTTGAACCAAATCCTATAGGTGGAATATATATTTTGGTCTCATTGGATTGAATATAATGATTTTTAAATGGTATTGATTCGATCCAACCGTAGGACGTGGCACACGAAAAAAATTGATGGGGAGGATTGACATTAACCTGACACCACAATATATAAAGTATGCTCCTTTCTTAAAATAACCTGACAAGCAGATCAAGTATATGTTATGTGCGATATCGAAAAACATTAAAATAAGGAAGAGAGGAGTGGTGGGCCGTAGTTAAGATCAAGATGCTCAGAGTCATAAGCACAGACAAAAAAAAATCGTTGCAAACCGATCATCCTGAGCCGATACGACTAATTGATAGAGACAATCGGGACGAGATTCTCGCAAAAACTGACATAGATGGAGAATACATCCACGATTATGAAGACGTTGAACCGGAAGATACAGATGATGAACATGACCATGAATTCAATGGAAAATTGAAGGAATACTCACCAATCGAAGAATAAACCGAAGAAGAAATGTGAATTGTATAATCATAATATCAAAATTTCGTAAATTTTTTTTAACTTCATATATTAAAGTTTCAATGGGGATCTGTTAGAAAAAGCAACGAAATCCCGTTGAACCATTTAATTATGTTTGGCACTTAGAAAATTTTCAAGGGTTTCTCAATTTTCAACGAGCATCCTTTGATAATGTTTAATAGAAGCCCGTTGCAAAGGTTTTAGTATTCCAACGGATGACTGTTGGTAAGCGCCAACGGATGCCCGTAGGTAACTTTTACTGGAAGCCCGTTGAAAATGACGAACGAGCATCCGTTGCGCACTATAAACGGATGCTCATTGAAAATGTTCATCATGGCTATGCTATGACTAGTACCTCGATGTTGTGTTCCAATGGGTATTCGTTGATATTTTCATCGAATGCCTGTTGAGAAGAAGACATACAGTCATTTAAGTAGTCCGTTGTCTCGGGAACACGCCTTTCCAATGGGCATCTGTGAGAAATTGCAACGGATATCTGTTGAAAAACCAAAAGTCATATCATTTAATTGCGTCCATTGAGATGACATTATTTCAACCGAACATCCGTTGCAATTTCGAATGGATGTCTGTTAGGAAAATTTGTATTTTAACCATTGAACAGTTCATTTTCAACACAATCTCAAAAACAAAATATCAGTTTCTCTCAAAGTAATCTCTAAACACTTAAAAGCAATGAGAGCTCGATGATTTGTCGGTCACGGTGGAATGTTGGTGGGTCTTACAGGAGCCCCGCCACCACCTTCATCGCCACCATATTAGCCTTCTTCACCTATATCGGCATCACTGATATTTGATGAAGAAGATAATGTGGTGGATATAGACGCATTGATCGATAGTTTCGACTAGCGTCCCTACGTCCCTATTATTGATCCCAAACGTTCTTACATGACGTTTTGGTAAGATATTATTTAGAAATATTGATATTGCAATTAATTATAAGTATTATCTAATTATTTGATTTACACGTGCAGGTTTGATGTTGATGATATTCTTAAGCACACAAACAACAATATCATCAAAGATTCGCTACAAGATCGACTCTATTACTACTAGCAGGTGATGCCAGAAGTTATATGCCACCGATGATGGTATACATTTTTCGTAAGTATATTTAGTATAAAATTTAATTTTAAAATCATTATATATTTTTATTCATAAATTAATTTATGAAAATTTAATTTTATAACGAGCATATAGATGGCAGAAGAATGATACACCGTGCCAAGCGTAACAATTTCAAGAAGAAAGCAAAACCGACATGGGGAATGGATGAGGTATTCAACCAACTCGTTGAACATTGGGAGTCAGAGGACTTCAAGGCAAAAAACGAGAAGGCCAAAAAATGTCGGTACGACGAGAAGGTTCCCGGGGAGATGATTCGCATCGCCATACCTCGGGATCAAAATTATTTTCGAAAAGAAAAAATAATTGTTATGAGTTATTTATATTAATAATTTAAATTTATCGTTATATAAAATTTTTAGCTGATTATATTATTATCATGTTACATATGCAGAGGATTGAAAGATAACTGACTCTTTTTAAGCTGGTTGTAGAGACTCGCGCCAAAAAGAAATTCATCGTCACGAAAGAGGTCGACGAACTTGAGCTCGTCGATCTTAGGGCGGAACGAACCATGAAAGTTATGACGGAGAAGATCATACAGCAATCACAAACTACCGGTTCAACTCCTGATGATCTTAGTACAAAAGGACTAAATTTATCTAGAGGTATATAATAATATTAATGTTATTTTAATTCTTTAATTACATAAAATATTTTTTGAACAATATATTAACTTTAATGTGTTTTATATTGTTGTCTGTTAGACCGTATAAGGCGTATCTATACAGACTAGGTTCGCTACAAAAAAAGATATCGTCGAGGACGCCACGATGGGATCCCTCGTGGTCCAAGAGACTTTACACGCAAGAATGACGTATTGAGCAACTCGAAACTACACTTCGAACAACGCAAGATGTTCTTCAATGAACGCAAGATGCTTTTCAAGTAACACACTCTAAGCTTCGCGATACGCGAGCGTAGATCCATCACAAGGAGAGTATCATTGAGTTGCTGAGCGATCAAACTTATCAGCCACCACCACCAACGGGGCAACAATGCCGAGACAAAAACCTATCATCGACTCCGATACAACCTTTTCACGAGGCGTTGGTGAGCACAAGGTTGAAGATGGCGGTACCGGTTTAGACGATCTAGTAAATTAGTTTTTTTAAATTTATATAAGTTTTATCTATATTAATTTTTTTATTTTTTTTCTCATTTTTTCTACGGACACCCATTCAAAATTTTCAACATTTTCAATAGACATCCGTTGAATTGTTTTAAATTCATGTCATTTTCTTTTCCAACGGGTGTGAGTCGATGAATCCCGTCATTTTATTAACGGGCATCCGTTGAATGATTTTAAATTCCCATCATTTTGTTTTTCAACAATTTTTCAGTGGACATCTGTTGACGACTATCAAAGGGCATCTGTTGCATTGTGGCAATGGGCTTCTTTTGAATTGTGGAAACGGACATCCGTTGCAATATTTCAATGGAATATAGCCGTTGCATTCCATTAACATATATTAACTGATATTATCCGTTGCACTATCGTTACAATTTGCAATGAATGTGGATTTTCAACTATCGATTCTCAACGGCTCCAAATCCGTTGAAATTCGTTAGGAAAGATCGTTTCCAACAAAAGTCTAGCCATTTTCAATGGATATGTCCATTGGAAATGATATGTTTTTTTGTTGTGTTAACATTATCCCTCTGTAATCATATGTAGAATTGATGTGTACTCTTGGTCCATTGAACATAATTATTACCTTTTATTACCGACTAATACTTGAGGATCGATTCAAACCAACCAATCGCTAGTGTTGCGACTTAAAATTATTTGGTTTCTCTGATGCATTCGTTTAAACTTGGCTATCGCAAATAAACAACTTTAAACTCGTGATATAATCAAAGTTTGACACTGGTCCCCTATCAGTAGTTGTTTGTTTTGTTCCATAATGCAAGAAATGACGTATCACATCTTCTTGAATTGCAATTGCATCAAAGATGTCATGATCTAGATCTTCCTTAAGAAACCAGACAACTTCATTCTTCGATGGTCTCCACTAAGGAGTTTCTTTCTTGGGCTTCTATCAATAGAAATCCTATTACTCTAGACCTCATCAAACGTCTTTTGATATAATGCTTTCTTTACCACATTTAGATGGAACAAAATAACCGCCTGCAATATGACATGGAAAACCACCTCGTATCATAATCTGCAAGAATATAAGATAATAATAAGATGCAAGCTCTTTGTACTCCATACTTTGGATCCCTTTCCCTTTGTAAATTCTTTTTACCTTAGTATTTGATTTACTATTTGACTTGGTAGCATATTTTCTTCCTCTAGATTTTAATATTTCTTTCTAGTTTATATTTTCATCTGATTGCTTATTAGGCGCTAGTTGAACGATTGACGAGCATCTAACATCTAGGTGGATTAGTTAATGACTAGTCGCGTAGACACTTTTTTATAAAACTTTATAAAAATTTTAAATTGATAAAATATAGTTTTCAAATTTCTTTTTGTGGCCATCATTGTTTTTTATTTCTTCAATAAACCGTGATTTAATGTATATAGAATCACTAATCAATATCACATCGTTTTTTTATTTTTGCAATCTTTTAAAGGTTTTAGATACGAGAATAACAAATCGATTTGTTACAAATTTATTTTAGTGAAACTGAATTCTTTTAGAATGGTCGACCACTTAAATGAAACCTTAATAGAACTAAACAACGACTTTTAGAATACCTTCCTTATAATCCATTTTAAATATATGATATTTATAGTTTACATTGATCTTACATTGATTCGTACGATTTTTCTTCTTCTTTGGAACAAAGTATTTCAAAGCATAATCTAAATAATAGTTTGAATTTGTATGTTAACATAAATAAAATATAAATGGACGAATTTCACATAGTTACAACTGATAATAATGAAGTTTTACCCATGAGAATTCAATGATTTGATCTTTAAACTTTTAAATATTTTAAAAAAAATCAGAATGAAATTTACGGATTGAAAACTCTTAAATATAGAACTAAGTAAAATATTCGAAATATTCGTATCTAATTTATATTCGAACTAAAAATTCGAATATTTTCTACCAAAAATATAAATACAAATATTAGAAATCACATATTCGACAAATATAAATAGTAGACTCAATTATGCAAACCATTCATATTCGTAAGTACTAAATAAGCAATTTATATAATATATACATATATAAAAATGATTTTTTTGATCAAATTGTAAATAAAAACATTATTAATCTTATTTTTTAATACTAATTTAAAAATATATAGACAAATATACGGTATATTTATGATTATATGACTAAAATATCTAATACATTAAAATAACTAACATAGTTGAGGCTTTAATTTACACTCAAGATTGGATTTTAATCCAATTAGGTTGGATACTATTATAGAGATATTGCAAGATATTGAAAAAACAAAACTCACTAAATATATAAATTTTATGCGAGTTTTATTTTAATATAATTTGATAATCTAACAATTTATTTTACTAGTTTATGTGAATTGATGTTAATAGTAGAGTCATCGATGAAACTAAATCTAAATGACTCGTGTGGAGATGGATATGACGATTTTGTGTTTTGTTTTATTTATCACTACAAAAAAACAAACGCCTATCAACGGACGGATCAACCGATCCGTTCATTGATAAAATTTGAACGGATTTTAGGAAATTTTCAACAATCCGAAGTCTGTTGCAAAGTTGGTAATATTAATAAGAAAGGTCTTGTCCCGCTCTTCTCCGTGTCCCAAGCCACGTTCTGCTCCTTTCTCCGCATCCCGAGTCGTATCCCGCTCCTTTCTCCGTGTCTCGCTCTTCTCTGCATCCTGCGTCCCGCGTCCTGCAACCTGGTCATGCAAGTTACATCTAAACTTGTGCCTTGCATGTGTACTTGTATTTTCCTTGTTTTTTACCCTTTCTACTTGTATAAATAGGTACTTTTAGTTCTAATGAAAAATATAAGATAATAGTTATTCTTATTCTCTCTAATTCTCTCGATCTTTCGCTCGCTCTTAGTCTTTCTATCTTGCTTCCACTGATTCATCTTTGTTCTACAAATTCTACATGGTATCAGAGTGGTGATCGAATATTTGGAAATGTTTTGATCGATTTTATTTCTTTTGAAATCTATTCTCTTTCAAAAGTTGTTTTCGGTCAAATTTTTTTAATCTCTCTTTGTTTTTTTGTTTCCCTTTATTTGCTCGGATCTCTTGTACTCGACCAAAAGCATCTCAATCTAGTTCAATGGAAACAATTATTCCATTTGAAGGAAGATTGCTAAGGACAATCTTGGCATGTGAGGTCTTTGGGATTTTGTAATTGGATCGGATGTGAAACAATTATTCCATTTGAAGGAAGATTCCCTCGTATCTCATATACTTTGTACATATGGGCACATAGAGTCTCCTAAGGAGCTTTGGGACAAGCTGAAAATTTTTTTTGGAAATGAATCCAACCTTAGCCGTGTGTATGAAGTAAAGAAAGACCTTAATGATCTAAGGCAAGAAGGAAAGCCTTTTATCCAAACTTTGGATGATTTTAAGGAATTATGGTCTGAACTCGATTCTCTAAGGCCTCATACTGTGGATCCTGTGGAAATTGCTCTAAGAGTAAACTAGGATCAGGTCTTTTGTCTTTTATTCTCCCTCTACGATAAATAAAACGAGCCTATTCATCACATACTTCTCCAAAACGAGTTTCCGTCGATTAACAAAGTTTGTACGAAGATTAAAAGGGAGAAAATGCGAAACCATCTCTTTAAAAGAATGACCGGGGATGCTATTGTCTCTAAAAGCACCTCTGGGCAAGCCACTTCTATCAAGCCTTTCAAAAAGCTTTTCTCTTGTGAGCATTGCAAAAGAAAGGTCATACAAAGGATCATTGTTGGATCCTTCACTCTCATTTGAAGAACAAAAGCCGTGACGGCCAAGGTAAGCCTCTGAGTCAAGTTTGTCATTAAGGCAGACCTCGAGGAGTTTTTCCGAATTATTAAGTCAGGAAATCAAACAAACAAAGTAGATAAAGTGGGAGGTAATGTTACCTCTGCTCTCTCTGTTTTTCGAAACCATATTATAATAGATTCTGGAGCAACAAATCATATGATAAAAAATCATGACTTTCTTAAAGATATAAAACCTCATAGTGGCTCTGTTTCTATTGCGAATGGGGAGAGTGTTCCAATTAAAGGAATAGGGAAGCTTAAGCTTCTCGATCATGATACAAGGGCTCTCTTTGTTCCAAATTTTTCTAATAATCTTATTTCTGTCCAAAAGCTTGCAAAAGACCTTAATTGCTATGTTTGTTTCGATTCTAACTCATTCTGGATGCAGGTATTAAAAGCAAACAAGTATTCGGTAAAGGAAAGCTCCTCAATGGTCTTTATGTTCTTGAGTCTATGCATTGTGATCCTGAATTTGTGTTTCTATCAAATTCAAATATTGATAAAGTTTCTATATGGCATGCGAGACTTTAACACCCTCATAGCAAAGTTCTAAGTATAATTTTTCATGATCGTAAAGATACATATGAAGCATGTGAAGCTTGCATCTTAGAAAAGCACGTAAAACAAGTTTTTCCAAACTCTGTTTCGGTTTATAAAAACTGTTTTGAACTAATCCATTCTGATGTTTGGACAGCTCCATGTGTTTCTCGTGATAAAAAAATATTTTATAACCTTCATCGATGAAAAATCAAAGTTTACATGGCTTTACACTCTCACGTCCAAGACTTTTGTTTATGATGTGTTTGTAAAGTTTCATAAGCATGTTTTAACTCAATATGATGCTAAAATAAAATGTCTAAACTGACAATGGTGGAGAGTATATTAGTCTTCAGTTTCGCAGGTACCTTGAAGAACAAGGCATTGCACACCAAACCTCGTGTCCCTATACTCCGCAACAAAATTGAATGGCCGAGAGGAAGAACAAGCACCTAATGGAAGTCTCGAGAATTATCATTTCCGATCGAGATGTTCCTAAAAGGTTTCGGTCCGATGCAGTCATGATCGCATGTCACATCATTAATAGAATTCCTACAAAGGTTCTAAAGGACAAATCACCTTATGAGGTATTAAACTCTACAAAACCTGATATTGAGTATTTTAGAACTTTTGGTTGTGTGTGTTTTGTTCTTGTTCCTGACTTACAACAAAATAAGTTGGAACCAATGAGCATTAAAGCCATGTTCATCGGATACTCAGTAAATCAAAAAGGCTACAAGTGTTGCGATCCAAAATC
Organism: Gynandropsis gynandra; assembly: GCA_036759665.1. Taxonomy (NCBI): domain Eukaryota; kingdom Viridiplantae; phylum Streptophyta; class Magnoliopsida; order Brassicales; family Cleomaceae; genus Gynandropsis; species Gynandropsis gynandra. The sequence goes on along the minus strand of CM071863.1, from coordinate 4,730,198 downwards.
TCAACATGTTATAGTGTCTCGAGATGTTATGTTTCTCGAAGATAGGAGCTTTCATTATAAAATCAGCTGGGAAGAGATTAAAGGAATCTCGGAACCAAATGATATAGTTTTGTCCCTTAGAAACTTAGTAAATTCAATTTCGAAAACTAACAACGAAACAGGTCCGCTGCCAAGTGTACTTGAACATCATGAAGACCAAAAAGATCAAGAAATATAGAAAATGAATAACAAAGCCATGATGAGAACACATATTTTGAGCAAAATCATAAGGAGGAAACTAGTGCCTTAAATCATGAGGATGAAGATCAAAGCCATGGTGATAACAAAAAATGATTATCATAACATCGATGAAGTTGAAAGAAGGATTGTAAATGAGATGGTGCTTCGGAGAAGCACTAGAATAAGGCGACCAATCTCGGAATGGATTCACAATCCTATTCAATGGTGTGGCAACCAAACACCCTATTTCAATGACGTGGCAATCAAACATCTTATTCAATATTCTGTCTCTTTGTCATTTATCTCTACTGATCATAAAGCTTTTCTTAGTAAATTTGATAGGGAAATCGAGCCACAAACCTATAGAGAAGACGAAGGGAAGCCAAGATGGGAGGAAGCCATGGCTGAGGAGCTAGCAGCCTTGGAAAAAAAGTAAAACACGAGACCTTGTCCCTCTTCCTAAAGAAAAGAAGCTCACTGGAAGCAAATGGGTATAGAAAATATATATAAAAGTAATGGTGAGGTAGAATGTTACAAGGCACGCCTTGTGGCGTAAGGATATAATCAGAAGTATGAGGAAGATTATACTGACTTTTGCTCCTGTTGCTAAACTTCATTCTGTTCGCAGTATCTTTTCTATTGCTATTAACCTTAATTGGAGTTTGTGGCAGATGGATGTTAAAAACGCTTTCCTTTAGAGGGAAGTAAAGGAAGAGGTTTATATGAAACCTCCCGTGGGCCTCCAAACCGAAAAAGGAATTGTATGCAAACTAAAGGGAGCTCTCTATAGACTTAAACAGTCCCAACGAGCTTGGTACACTAGACTCTATGATGTTGTTCGAAAGTATAATTTTAATAGGAGTGAGGCTGATCATTCCATGTCCATCATTCGAAACAACTCTGGTATCATTGTTCGCTTAGTTTATCTTGATGATATCATCATAACATATGATGATAATAAAAGAATAGAAATTGTTAAACATTTTCTAAAAGAAACATTTGATATAAAGGATCTAGGTGAACTTAAGTACTTTCTTGGAATTGAAGTAACTAGATCTAATCATACTTTATTTCTTTCTCAACGAAAATATGCTTTAGAACTTTTGAATGAAACAGGTAAACTCGGATCTAAGCCGGCCAAGAACCCCATCGAAGAAAAATACAAACACTTGCGTGAGGGGGAACCATTTCATAATATAGAACAATACAAGCGCCTTGTCGGTAAGCTAATATACCTCACAATAACAAGACCTGACTTGTATTATGTTGTGAATTAGGTCAGCCAACATATGCATGCTCTAAAGGAACAACATTGGAAAATGGTAGACCGAATCCGCTGATACATCAAGAACGCTCCAGGAAAAGGTATACTAATGAGTAAAAACAATGTTACTAGTCTAATTGGGTATTGTGATGCAGATTAGGCCGGTGACCGCAAACACCGAAAATCAACAACGGGGGTTCTACACCTTTGTCGGGGGGAACATTGTCACTTGGAGAAACAAAAAGCAATCAGTGGTCTCTCATTCTAGCGCTGAGACTGAGTACCGAGCTATGGAAAATACAACATGTGAGATCATTTGTATCTGAGCTCTCCTCAAAGATCTTGGCCTCGAACCTTCGCAGGCCATAGTGCTTCATTGCAATAATCAGACGACAATTCAGATTGCATCCAACTCGGTGTTCCACGAACAAACAAAACATATTGAAGTTGACTATTATTTTGTTCGAGAAAAGCTCGAAGATGGAGTCATTGAATTAATATACACAAGAAGCGCAGATCAGTTGGCCGATGTCTTCACAAAAGCCTCAAATGAAAAAGTCTGCAAAGATCTCCATTATCGGATTGGCCTCATTGATATCTTCAGTCCCAAGGCATCGCATTCGAGCTTAGTCGATCGTCCCTCGTGCTCATAAGTTGTCGTACTCTTTTTCCGTTCTCATTTTTTTTTGTCCCAATTGGTTTTCCCCGAAAAGGTTTTAATGAGGCTTCACTTATGTTGCTTTTGAACGCATAAGCTTGAGGGGGAATGTGAAGAAGAAAGACGTGTCCCACTCTTCTCCACGTCCTGAGCCGCGTCCCGCTCCCTTCTTCGCATCCCGAGTCGCATCCCGCTCCCTTCTCCGTGTCCTAAGCCGCGTCCCGCTCTTCTCTGTCTCCCGAGCCATGTCCCGTGTGAAGCCTATTTATGACCTCCGCAGTCTACTATGCCTTGTTGACTGCTCCAGCTCATGTAAGTTACATCTAAACTTGTGCCTTGCATGTATACTTGTATTTTCTTTGTTTTTTTGTCCTTTCTACTTGTATAAATAGGTAATTTTAGTTCTAATGAAATACATAAGAGAATAGTTATTCTTATTCTCTTTAATTCTCTCGATCTTTCACTCGCTCTTAGTCTTTCTATCTTGCTTTCGCTAATTCATCTTTGTTCTACAAATTGTACAGGTAATGCATCTATTGAATACCAATTGAAAATCAACATTTCAATCTAACGGATGCCCACTGGACAATTTAGAATATCGGTGTTGCCATTGGAATAATCCAATGGGGTTTTTTAACGGTCGTCCGTTGGTATTTTCAATGGGAACCCGTTGTAAGATCCATTATTTATACATCAAACTCAAACTGTTTATCATCAAGTCATAAACTGGAAAGATTTCAATGAAATATTTCTCGAGTTCGCGTGTGAAATGAGAAATGTTTATCTTTTTCTGTGAACATATAGATATAGTCCATATGGATAATCTGAAAGTCAATATTCTTTGTGGTCAGTGATTTTGTCTCCGTATAATTTGCCTCCCGATTTGTATCTGAAAAGAGAAGTGATATTTTTTACGTTGTTGATTTCAAGACCAGAACATATGAAAAAAGTTTCGATGTCTTTTTCCAACCCTTAATAAATGAATTAAGAAATCTGTAGAGCAATGGAATTCTTGCTTATGACGTAAGTACGAAAAAAATCACATTGAAAACGATCTTGTTATGGATAATTCACGATTTTCCTGCCTATGAAATGTTATCTGGATGGAGCACGCAAGGGAGATTGACATGTCAATATTGTATGGAGGATACATATTCATTTCGACTAGTACATGAGAAAAATTCATGTTGGTTTGATTGTTATAGAAATTTCTTCCCGACGAAATAAAGACGCTCAATAGAAGATTACACAAACTATCTATATCAATATAATCCTCAATTTGGCCTTTTCTTGAGATCATTATACCAATTAGACTTACATAAGAGAAATTTGAAGAATATTGGCTAATACCAAAGGAGTATAATAATTTCCATACATATATTATTAAATTGTCAAGAAGTATTACCTTTCGAAAGGTACAAAACGATGACAATCGATCTTTTTAGGGAAAAATGTATACATTCAACCTATCCAAAAAAATGATTGTATATTCAACGCATTTTTAAATTTTTATTATTAGAAACATAACTTATTTTATTTAATAGTAATGTATTTTTATATTTTGGATTTCATAAATGTATTATATTTCTTTAATAGTAACATATTTTTACATTTTGGTTATTCTAAACATAACATATTTTCTTTAATATTGACATATTTTAAAATTTTGGTTATTATAAACGTAACATATTTTCTTTAATAATAACATATTTTCTTTAATATTAATGTAAATTGCAAGAAACTTATTGGTGCAAAGTTTTGGAAGAAATTGGGCGAAAATCTTATCCATCCACCCACGGTAAGAAATATGCATGCTAGACCTAGTAAGTATCATAGAAGAAAGGATCCAAACGAATCTCCACAAAAGAAAAATTCTAAATAAAGCAAACACATAAAAAAAATTCATTATAGACGATGTAGAGCATCTAGATATAATGTTAGATCTTGTAAACAACACGGGAATTCCATGTACTTTTTTTTGTTTTGGTTTAGATTTTCAGAAAATATATCATTCTTATGTTGGTTTGTTATTTTTCAGAAAAACGACGATATCACAATATCTTCTCAACCTCCAGAATCTCAAATCATACCATACTATGCTTCTCAAGATGTTTAGGTAAGATGTATTTTGTAATTTGTCTTAGATTATAACATCTTCTAATATGTTTGTGTTAATTTTATTTTGAAAGATATTTGATCTGGCAAAACCATAAGATCATTTGTGGGCATCATATCATAGTTTTTATCGTTTGGTAATGATGAAATTATTGCGTAGTTGGACATCATATTATATTTTTTATAATTTTGTTATCATTAGAATTGTGTATTTTCATTCATGTTGAAAATATTTTAGTATAATTTAAATATTTTTATCAATCATCAAAATGTAAATATAATAACCAAAATTTTAAAATACGTTACTATTAAAGGAAATATGTTACGTTATAATAATCAAATTTTAAAAATATGTTACTATTTAAAAAAAATATGTTACATTGATAATAACCAAAATTTATAAAAATATATTACTATTACAGAAAATATGTTACGTTCATAATAAAAAAATTAAAAATACGTTGAATGTACAATTTTTTAAGGGGAATAGGCAAAATGTACAATTTTTGGGGAAAATAGGCTGAATGTATAATTTTTGGGGGTAATAGGCTAGAAGTCATATAGTTCCAGGAGGAGGGAGAATAGGCTAGAAGTCATATAGTTCCGGGAAAAATATATTAGAAGTCATATAGTTCGGGGGAGGGGGGAATAAGCTAGAAGTCATATAGTTCGGAGGAAATGAGATATTTTAAAAATATTTAATATAAAAAATAACAGATATTTAATGAAGGGAAAATATATATGATGAATATTTAAAGTTTAGGGGAAATAAGATTAGTAATGATAGTTTAGGGGGAATAGGATGAGATGAAAAGTTCAGAGGGGAATAGGACTAAAGTGTGATAGGTTAGGGGAAATAGGTATTTTTCCATTCTTTTAATTTACAAACATATATATATATATATATATATATATGTATGTGTGTGCACTACTAGAAAATTCAAGATTAGGGACGGAATTTGGGGACCGACATTTCCGTCCCTAAATTTAGGAATAGGAAATACATGGATTAGGGACGAAAAATGAAATCTGTCCCGAATCCGTCCCCAAATTTGGGTACAGAAGAGCTCGTCCCTATATTTAGGACTTTAAAAACCGTTTTGGGGACGGTTTCGGGACGAATTTTCGGAAAATTAATCTCTTAGTCCCTAATCCGTTCCTAATTCGTGTATAAATAATCTATTTAACCCCTCAACCATTGATCCGTTTTTCATAAAAAAAACTCTCATATTTTTCACCCCATATCTTCTATAGTGTTTGCGATATAATGGCATCTTCATCAAGATCGAACATTTTCGATTCTAGACAATGGATGTACAGAAGAATTGATCCAGAATCTCAAAGCGTATCGAAAGAGTT
>CM071863.1:4701364-4713568 GCA_036759665.1 Gynandropsis gynandra | reverse complement strand
AATTTCTCAACTTCTAACATCAACACATAACATCAACACATAACTTCTAAATTTCAACGTAAAATTTCTAAATTTCTCAACGTAAATTTCTAAATTTCTCGACTTTTAACATCAAGTTCTAACATCAACACATAACATCAACACATAACTTCTAAATTTCAATGTAAATTTCTAAATTTCTCAACGTAAATTTCTAAATTTCTCAACTTCTAACATCAACACACCTACCTTAAAATTCCGGCTAACTTAGAACCAATTCCATGCGAAATTCCATTTCTCAACTTCTAACATCAACACAACTACCTTAAAATTGACGGGTTCAACACAAAATCGAGACTGGTATACCTGACCGGAAAATGCGAACGGGGCGGCGACGGAGGAGGGAGGACGGCAGCGCGGCAGCGACGGAGGGAGAGGAGAACGCGGCGGGAGGGGAGGGAGATGCGAACGCGGCGGCGACGGAGGAGGGAGGGGAAAACGAGCGAGGACGGAGGAGGGAGGGGAGAATGAGATGGGAATCGATAATTTATATTAATTTGGGGATAGATACATAAAATTCGTCCCCAATTGGGGACGAGCGTGATGCAACTATCCCTAATTGGGGACGGGAATTATTTTTCCGTCCCCAATTAGGGACGGTTGCATCGAGCCCGTCCCTAATTGGAGACGGTTGAGGCCCAACCCCAATTGAGAACGGCTCATCCGTCCCTAATTGGGGACGGTTCAACCTTATGTCCCCAATTCCGGGATAGGGGATTGATCGGGTATCGGGATCGGGACGATTGACCGGGACTGGGGCCGGGACGATTGACCGGGGACCAGGGCCGATACGATAGATCGGGATCGGTATGATAGATCGGGATCCGTAAACGTGTAATCATCAAAAAACGTATAATCATTGAGAAACAATTTGTAAATGAATAATCATTAAGAAATAGAAACAATCATTAAAAAATATATAAAAAACAATCCGTAAACGTTTTAACATGATTCATCATCAGATTCACACAATTGTTCCGTCGACTCTTCTGTATCTGATTCAAATTCGTCATCTTCTTTTTCTTCTATATCTTCAAAAAGATCATCTTCATTTCTTTCGATTTCCTCCATTTCACCGTGTGTAAGTTCTTCAACGCGTACATCGTCAATAGCAATAATCTCGTTCATTTGTTGTTGCAATTGCAATTGTTGTTGTGCCGTGTTGTCGATAAATTTGCCCCTCGGAAAATAAAACCGATCTTTTCCACAAAATAGAAAATTACTCATCTCCGATGTCTCTCTCCAAAAAATCATGCAGTTGTCTTGACAAACATCAATCTTTTGATATGGCAATAAACCCAAAGATCGTATCATCTTCTTTGTCTCATAATAGGAGTCTACTGCATTATTATCTTCTGGCAAATAATCTCTTACTAATTGTAATATCGAATCCAATCATAATCAGTTGTTATCGTAGCTGTTATGTGACGATTAAGTTGATTATATCCAAACCTACAAATCAAAATGAAAGATAAATTAACATTTAGTGAACTATTTATAATTGAGATTTTAAATTGAGTATACGTATCATAGTCCGCCGCTTCCTCGATCAGGGACGCATGGACAACAGTTCTCTCATTAACAAATTTTTCATTCTTGCATTTGACGCATGGACAAACTGATGTACCCGTTTCTTTGTAAACTTGTTGATTCGTCGCCATTGTCATAAACTGTGTGACGCCTTCTATAAACTCTTTCGATACGCTTTGAGATTCTGGATCAATTCTTCTGTACATCCATTGTCTAGAATCGAAAATGTTTGATCTTGATGAAGATGCCATTATAATCGCAAACACTATAGAAGATATGCGGTGGAAAATATGAGAGTTGCTTATGAAAAACGGATCAATGGTTGAGGGGTTAAATAAATTATTTATACACGAATTAGGGATGGATTAGGGACTAAGAGATTAATTTTCTGAAAAATCGTCTCGAATCCGTCCCTAAAACGGTTTTTAAAGTCCTAAATTTAGGGACGGTCCCAAATCCGTCTCCAAATTTAGGGACGGAAGTTTTTTCCGTCCCCAATTTAGGGACGGGAGAAACTTCCATCCCCAATTTAGAGACGACTTACTAATCCGTCCCTAATTGGTCCGCAATTAGGGACGGATTAGGGACGACTCTTCTATACCCAAATTTGGGGATGGATTCGGGACGAATTTCATTTTCCGTCCCTAATCCATGTATAATCCGTCCCTAAATTTAGGGACGGAAATGTCGGTCCCCAAATTCCGTCCCTAATCTTGAATTTTCTAGTAGTGTACACTTATTCTAGAGGGCAAACCAGGTATAATAATCAACGTGGATGCTCTAACTACACTTCTAAAGGCCGAGGATTCACACAACAAATCTATTCCAGTAACTCACTTTCTTCTCAAAAACCTGCAAATAACCTTGGTAACTCAAGATCACTTTGTCAAATATGTGCCAAAACGGGTCATGTAGCATTGAAGTTCTGGCACAGAATCTATAATTCTTTCCAATCTCAAGATATACCCCAGGCACTAAACACTTTCCAAGTTGTAGATGCAATAGGTAATGACTGGTATCCAGATTCTAGAGCTAGCTCACATATGACAAACACCAAAAAACATATTACAAGCCACGAGATCTATGGAGGATCTGAGAATGTAATGGTTGGAGATGGATCACTACTTCCAATAACACATGTTGGGTCATCCAACTTGGCATCATCCTCAGGTAAACTTCCTCTTAAAAATGTCCTTGTAGTACCTAGCTTACAAAAATCCGTACTGTCTGTTTCTCAAATTACTTCAGATATCCCTTGTTATATGCTCTTTGATTCTATTAAAGTTTTGATAAAAGATCAACAAACCCACGAGATCCTGGCAAGAGGCTCCAAGATTAATGGACTATACGTCCTTGAGTCCTCTGCACCGACGGCCCTCTTCTCAGTCAGGCAAAGAACTGCCTCTACTGACACTTGGCAAAGGAGGCTTGGACATCCAAATGAAGAAATACTTCTTAAATTACGACTTAATGGCATGATAAACTTTCAGAATTCTTCATTTAATTTATGTGACTCTTGTCATCTTTCGAAGAACATTAGGCTTCCTTTTAGTAGATTTGTTCATGTGACAAAGGAACCGTTGGAACTTTTACATTGTGACCTTTGGGGTCCCTCACCAATCTCATCAGTTCAAGGTTTTAAGTTTTATGTTATATTTATTGATGACTTTACCAGATTCTGTTGGTTTTATCCTCTTAATCCAAATGAGAGTTCTTCTCTATTTTTGTTAACTTTCAAACACAAGTTGAGTTACATTTAAACAAGGAAATCAAGGCTTTTCAGTGTAATGGTGGTGAAGAATTCAACAGCACCTCTTCCACCAGCATCTGACAATGAAAGGAATCAAACTACAAATGTCATGTCCTTATACCCCAGCACAAAATGGAATGGCAGAGAGAAACCATAGGCATCTAGTTGATATTGGCTTATCAATGTTGTTCCAGGCACAGGTACCTCTAGCTTATTGGAGTGAATCTTTCTTTACATCGAATTTCCTTATTAACATCTTACCTTCTAAAGCTCTTGGTCACAAAAGTCCATTTCAGATGCTGTATGGAAAGGATCCAGACTACACATCACTCAGAATCTTTGGTAGCTCTTGCTATCCTTATTTAAGACCTTACACAAAACACAAATTGGAATCTCGTTCCCTTCACTGTGTTTTTCTAGGATACAGTGACAAATTTAAGGGATACAGATGGTTATATCCACCATTTGGTCGAGTTTATATAGTAAGGCATGTCATTTTCAATGAAGAAAGCTTCCTCTTTTCCTCTGTATACTCTACTTTTACTCTCAGGTACGACACCCCTATGCTACAGGCCTGGCAGCGAGGATCCCAGGTAAGTCCTCAATTTCGTACTCCTCCTAGCAGTTCAAATGATCAAACCCCACCATCAATATTCGAACATAACACACAAACTATCACACAAAATCTGGACATATCTTATGTCACTAGCACACACTCACAATCTAATTCACCCACACCTCAGCCTCACTCTCAGCCTTCATTTTCCTCCACTCCAAGTCTACATCCCATGGTCACTAGATCATGTTCAGGGATCACAAAATCCAACCCAAAATATGCTCTATCCGCTATGACAAAAATTCCTTTCACACCAAAAAGTATTGTGTTAGCCCTTAAACATCCAGGTTGGGCAGCTTCTATGAAAGAAGAGATCTCAGCCTTGGAATTAAATAACACATGGGAATTAGTCCCACCTCAACCTCACATGAATGTCTTAGGTTGTAAGTGGGTCTTTAAACATAAACTAACTCCCAATGGTAGCCTAGAAAGGCTTAAGTCACGATTGGTAGCTAAAGGATACCACCAAGAGGAAGGGATAGAATTCTTAGAACCATATAGCCCCGTTGTCAAAACATCAACAATTAGAGTAGCCTAAGTCTAGCCACCACCCAAAATTGGCCTATCCGACAATTAGATGTCAGTAACGCCTTCTTACATGGCGATATTCAAGAATCTATTTTCATGAAATAGCCTCCTGGATTTGTAAACAAGTCCTTTCCAAACCATGTTTGTAAGCTAAAGAAAGCTCTTTATGGCTTGAAACAAGCTCCTAGAGCATGGTTCAATAAATTCAGTTCTTATCTCATCGAATTTGGCTTTGTATGCAAATCTGAAGATCACTCTCTTTTTGTTTATAGACGACCACAAATCACTCTCGTTCGTCTTCTCTATGTTGACGACATACTGCTTACTGGAAATTCGGAAACTACCCTATTATCATTCATTCATCAGCTTTACACTAAATTTTACATGAAAGATTTAGGTCCTCTGCATTACTTCTTAGGCATTCAAGTTAAAACTCATTCACATGGTTTGTTTCTTCATCAGAGTCAATACACCTTAGACATTCTTCACAAAACTGATATGTTATCATCCAAACTTCTTCCTACGCCCATGCCTTTAAAATGTTCCTTTACTGAATCTGAACATATAACATATCCTGATCCAACACATTTTCGAAGTATTCTTGGAGCACTTCAATATTTAACATTAACCAGACCTGATATTTCATTCACTGATAACTCTTTCTGTCAAAGGATGCAAAATCCGACACTCGAAGATTTTAAATTTCTTAAACATTTATTAAGGTATCTCAAAGGTTTGTTACATCAAGGTTTATAAATTCATTCTAAGAGCTCTCTAACTATGCACGCCTTCAGTGACAGTGACTGGGCTGGGTGCCAAGCCACTCGTAGGTCCACTTCAGGCTTCTGTGTTTTCTTGGGAAGCAACCTCGTCTTCTGGTCAGCTGAGTGACAGCCGACAGTATCACGCTCCTCAGCCGAAGTAGAATACCGCGCCATGGCCTCCTTAGCTGCAGAAATCACTTGGCTCTCCTTCCTTCTTCGTGACATTGGAATCTCTTAACCAAGTCCAACTGTCCTTCACCGCGACAACCTGTCTACAATATATCTATCCACCAATCCTGGCTTCCACAAGCGCTCCAAACACATCGAGCTAGACTACCATTTTATACGAGAGAATGTTGCTCTAGGATCAATAATCACTAAACATATTCCTTCTTCTTTTCAGGTTGCAGACATATTTACCAAAACATTACCTCGTGAACACTTTCTGGACTTACGCAACAAACTTGGTCTAGGCAAAAACCCTAGCACAAGTTTGAGGGAGGATGAAAGCTCACACTGTTAGCCCATTTCAACAGAGGCCTCACAATATCAGCCCAAGCCCACATCCACACAAGCTCAAGCAACATCTCCTGCGACACCAACAAACACCAAGGGCAAAACCTCAAAGTCTGCAATTTACAACAAATCGAGCAACAGTATCACTCACCTATGTCAGTTAAAGGACACTCTCCACGCTTCCGGTGTCAGCGAAATGACGATTTGCAGGCCCTTACTCCAAGGAAATGACAGCTCGCGACCATATCAGAAGAGAGACGTTAGAGGCTGTTAGGAATTGATGGCACAAATCACAGATATATTTTTTTTATTATGTTTGTCATGTAGTATACTCTGTTCTTGTATATAAGAATCAAAGCATTCTATAAATTTTTAAATAATTAAAATAAAATTGGAAACTTTCTTCTTTTTAGAACTCTCTTTCTTTTTCTCGTTTCATTAAAACCTAAAAACGGTTTTATATATAAGTAATGTACACTATATTACATATTTTATACAAAAAAGTATTTAATTTAAAATCAGATAATTCGAGAAAAAAATGAACTGAGAGAAATATGAATTATTGAGAAAATAATAAATCATACTCAGGAAAATAAAATAGCATGATTTTAGGGACAATAGAACGAGGCGGGGGATTATCAAAAATACCCCTGTAGGGCTAAAGTGCTTCAAAAATACCCTTGGCTGAAAAAATGTTTCAACTTCAAATCTACCCTTAAAATATTGATAATCCCATATTACCCTTGACGACAATTTTTCTCTCTCCTCTAGAGCACCTCTAATTCTCGCGCAAATTACTGTGTTCCCCCACACCACAACAGATTCGGCGAGAGTAGCTTGCAATCGGCATCAGATTCGCTGCCAATAGGTTGAAATCCTTTGTTGTCAACAAAGAAGCTTGCAATTAAGCACGTTCTGCAGAAAAACCAGGTATGTATAGTGAGTTTTTCGTGTTTCTCTTGTGTTTATTGCAATGTCAAAGGTGACAGAGTGGGTCACAGAGTCGTACGGTCGCACTGGGTCACAGAGTCTCATCGAGGGGTCAAAGGTCGTCGCAGGGGTGCAAGGGTCGGATGGGAAAGGGGTCGCAAAGGGTTCAAAGGGTCGCATGGGTCCAAGGGTCGTATGGTAAAGGGGTCGCAAAGGGTTCAAAGGGTTGCAGAGGTAAAAGGGTTCAGGGGTCCAAGGGTCGGATGGGAAAGGGGTCGCAAAGGGTTCAAAGGGTCGCAGAGGTAAAGGGGTCGCAGGGGTCCAAGGGTCGCAGAGGTAAAGGGTCGCAGGGGTCCAAGGGTCGCAAGGGTCACAAGGGTCGCAAGGGGTCGCAAGGGTCGCAAGTTTGTTACAGGTGTAATGGATACGGTGGATGAGAAAATCATACTGATTTATTTTTTGTATGATGGTAAATGGGAAAAAAACCCAAATGGAGAATCTGAATGGGTTGGTAGAGTTCAGGAAAACCAGAGAGTATTTTTCTTATGTCCTCCGGTTAGTCTGACATACCAGCAACTGATTGATGAGTTATGCGCAGAGATGATGGTGGATAATAATACAACGAAGTTGAAGTTAAGCTATTTGCCCAATATTTGTGAAAATAGGAAGCCGACATATATAATGAATGACAAACATCTTATTTGTTATCTGTTCGATCGCATAAGAGGAATTCGACCACTGCTGTATGTGGAGATAGAATCGGCAGGTGTGAATTGTGAAATCGAAATTGAGCCTCTAATTCCTGCTTTTGATAGGGAAATTGAGCCTCTAATTCCTGCTTTTGGAAGCATTGCTAAAGAAGGTGAGGATCGATGTGTTGTAGATTATGATGACTGTGTTATTGTAGGTCTAGATAACAAAAGTAGAGTTGAGAGTAATCTGGAGACAATAGATATTTTGGATTCGGATGATTCTGATAGTGAACATACAAGCGGGTTAAGAGAAGATGGTGGGTGTGCCATGAATGTGGTAGTTGATGGAGTTGTTTGTGGCAGTGATAATGTTGTTTCTGATGTTCCAGCAGAGCATAAGTATTGTGATGGTGAGAACAACTTGCAAATGGTAGTTCACAATGGCGAAAATAATATCTTCGAGTTCGGAGATGGATTGGATCTTAAAATTGGGCAAGAGTTTGATAGCAAGAAGGATGTACAGGCATTTGTAAGGAAGGGTTCAATCGAAGCTTCGTTTAGATATACAACATTGAGATCTGATACGAAGCTGTGGAAAGTATGATGCAAGTTTTCCGGAAATGGTTGTAAATGGAAATTACGTGTGGCAGCAATCCCGAATTCCAAACGGTTTAGTGTGAGAACACATCATCCCATTCATAATTGTTCACCTGTATCTAAACGCACCGAAACTACAAAGGGTACAGTGCAAATGGTTAAGGATTATTTGAAAGAGGAATATGTCGGAAATTATGAAACACCTCCAGCAAAAGAATTGATGGCTCGTGTAAAAGCAAAATATGGTGCCAATGTATCGTATTTGATGGCATTAAGAGGCAAATGCGGTGCTCAAAAGGATATTCGTGGTGATGACTTTGAACATTATAGGAGGCTTCCAGGGTGGTTGCACATGTTTTATATAAGAAATCCCCGATCTGTCGCAGATATTCAGTTCGACAATGATGGGAAAAGCGTCAAATACCTTTTTATGGCTGTCGGAGCGGCTATAAGGGGATGGAAATACATGCGTAAAGTGGTTGCCGTGGATGCGACATTTCTGACAGGAGTGTACAAGGGAGCATTGATTGTGGCGACCGCGCAAGATGGTGAACATCACCAATATCCTCTTGCATGGGGAATAGTCGACAGAGAGAAGGACGAATCATGGACGTGGTTTATGTCAAGATTGCAACAGGTGGTACCGGACGGACGTGATGTCGTTGTGATATCTGATCGCCATAAAAGCTTGATCAAAGCAGTCAAAGAAGTGTATAAAGAAGCTGATCATGGTTTTTGTGCGCGTCATATATCGCAAAATATAAAGAGCTACGTCAATAAAGGCCATGGTAGAAAGACGAAAAGGGGTGATACTGTGGCGGAAATGTTCTTCAGATGTGCGTCAGCATACACAGAGAACGAATTTGAAGTGCTATTGAATGATTTGAAGGCCAGGTATCCTAATGTTGCAAAGTATTTGGAGAAAGAGGAACTTGATCCCGTTAAGTGGGCAAGATGCAAATTTAAGAGGGAACGGTACAACTTATTAACAACTAATGGCGCCGAGTCAATAAACTCAACGTTGAAGAAGTCAAAAAAATTGTCGATCCTAGGGCTATTAGATGTTTGTTTGGGAAAGACAGTGGAATGGTTCAATAGGTATAGGTTGGAAGCAGCTACCGGTGATGATTCTCAAAAGTTAACACCTTACGTTGAGAAAACGTTACATGCACGGTTTGGACAGGCATCCAAGTATGATGTTATTGAATTGAACAGTCTCACTGATGAGTATGAGGTGAGAAATGAGATGGGTAGAAGATTTGTAGTGAGTCTTCAAAAAAGAACGTGCGAATGCAAAATGTTTGACGTAGATAAGTATCCATGCAGTCACGCAATTGCGGCAGCACATAAGGTTGGTAAAGGTGACAAGATACCAGATCTATGTTCACACTACTACCTTCGGGAGACATGGCGTTTGGCTTACCAAGAAACCGTGTATCCGGTTCCTGATTGCAGTGATTGGGACATTCCCCCTGACGTGTCTCAGCATGTGTTTGAACCTCCTATACTGGCTCAAAAAAGGCAAAGCGGGAGGCCTAAAGTGAATCGTTATCCTGGACCCGGTGAGGCTCGGTGAAGTACCCCATCTTCGTCGAGACAAACCCTGTCTGCTACGTCGAGACAAACCCCGTCTTCTTCGTCGATACAAAACCCATTTGTGTCGACATAAACCCCGTGTTCTTCGTCGTTACAAAACCCATTTGTGTTGACACAAACCCCGTGTTCTTCGTCGTTACCAAGCCCATCTTCAAAAGCCAGCATCACTGGCAGTGTTTGGAACGTGACAACCGAGACAACGCCGACTTCAAAAAAAAGAAAGCTTTGTTAGTTAGTAATTGTATAATACTATATTATTTGTATTATTTTGATTAAAGTTTTTGGGACTTTCATCCTTATAATTCGATAAATTCTTCATTATAACCCGACCCATGCGACCCTCAATTGGATTAAATTAGAACCCATCCGACTCATTCGACCTCATGAGAACAAATATGACTCATGCGACCAATGCGACATCATGCGAACAAATATGACTCATGCGACCAATGCGACCCTCACATGGATTAAATTAGAACACATGGATTAAATTAGAACCCATACGACATTTTATCATTGTTAATCCGTAAATTCGTCAATTTTGTATGTATCGATCATTATATGCGACCATACGACCAATGCCATTATCAATATGCCATTATCAATATGTCATTATCAATTTAGGATCAAAATAGACTATAATATAAATAATATCGACATTCCAAAACAATGTGGAATGTATTTTTTGAAATTTTTTCAAACTCATCCGACGAGTTATTAAAACACTACTATCGCTTTTGTAGCACAGACATTGGTTATACACAACTCAAATAGGAACACATGGGTCATAATCTGTTTTAACCATTGATTGACGTTGTAAATGTATTGTTTTGATTGGTCTGTTACGGTTTATCATTATAAACCCCGTAAATTCGTAGATTTCGCATGTAATATGACCGTGCGACCCATGCGACCCTAATTTATAATTAATTAGTTTGACGTTGTAAATGTATTGTTTGATTGGTTTTTATCATTTTATCATCTTAAAACCGTAAATTCTCCGAGTTCGCATCTATTCATCAATATATGCGACCGTGCGACCCATGTGACCCTAATTTGTAATTAATTAATTTGACGTTATAAATGTATTCTTTGATTGGTTTTTGTCATTTTATCATCTAAAACCCGTAAATTTGCCGAGTTCGCATCTATTCATCAATATATGCGACCATACGACCCATGCGACCCCATGCGACCCATGCGACCCTAATTTGTAATTAATTAGTTTGACGTTATAAATGTATTGTTTGATTTGTTTTTGTCATTTTATCATCTTAAACCCGTAAATTCGCCGAGTTCGAATCTATTCATCAATATATGCGACCCTCATTTGGAATTAATTAATTCGTAATCGTAAATTCGTGGATTTCGCATAAATTGATCCTTACATGCGACCACGTCCCCCATGCGACCCGCCGAAAATTCCTTCACCAAAATTCCCGCCGAACTTTTCATCATATTTGAAATTTTTTTAAAAAATAACATCTGCAGGTCATGTCTTTTCGAATCCCCTCTGACGGCGATTCGATATCCAGGTCATGTCTTTTCGAATTACAGTCGTTTCCTTTTTAACAATAACGACACAAACTCTCTCTACTATCGTTCCTTCAATTTTTCCGAAAATATTCGTGTTCCCTTCTTTCTTCAGAGAGATTTTTCCGCGCTATCTGGAAGAGAACTACATTGTAATCTTCTTCATCAGTCTCTCTGTCGGTATGTTACACGTAGAGAATGTAAAGATTTGACTTGTTTTTTCATTTTTTGTTACAGGACATCCCAAAGATATTCTTCGATGATTATATGTACGGAAACACGAGGGACACGGCAACGCTTAAATGGACTGGGTCTATCAGAAGATGGTATGTCAAGTTGGATGGCTCCAGATTCACTGATGGGAGGAAATATTTCGCCAACGACCTAGACTTAAGTATTGGGGATTACTTACTTTTCACTCACGAAGGTGACATGGTCTTCCTTGTCAAGTTCGCCACTCCTGCTCCAAGGATTTTACGAGAAACTGTGGTACCAGTCACTCGTTCGAATCTGGCCGCAGATGAAGTGGTAAGTGACTTCAATATGGTTTTATTCCTTGCATGGGTAAGGATTTTCACGATTTTTATTCCTTTCTTCGGATGTCGCAGACACTTCCGATAGGGTTTGCGAGGTCGAACGGTCTTTGCCATAGACGGTCTAAGGTATATCTGATGCTAGGATACTCCACGGCGTGGGAGGCACGGCTAAGGCCCGTGGCACGTGGTGGCGCTTCCATCAGCAGGGGTTGGAGAAAGTTTTGTCTCGACCATCGACTAACCGAGGGTTGTAACCTCGTAGTCGAAATCTTTGATAATTCAGCATTACCCATGCTTCAGTTTTTCCCTAAAAATGACAGTGTTTGATTTTCAGTTGTGTTTGGATGATTTTCAGTTGTGTCTTGTATTTGGATGATTTTCAGTTGTGTTTGGATGATTTTCAGTTGTGTCTTGTATTTGGATGATTTTCAGTTGTGTTTGGATGATTTTCAGTTGTGTCTTGTATTTGGATGATTTTCAGTTGTGTTTGGATGATTTTCATTTGTGTCTTGTATTTGGATGGTTAACATTTGTGATAGTATTGAAGTTCCCCCGAGGGACAAGGGTCGCAGAGGGA
>CM071863.1:4661612-4697143 GCA_036759665.1 Gynandropsis gynandra | reverse complement strand
CTACAAAAAGAAATCAGAGCCGATAAAACATTGCCACCTAGCCCAGGTTTATTTTTTCCTCCTTTTTATAAGGATAGAATATATATATATATATATAACTTTTTTTAGTACTCTTATAGAAAAATTAAATTGAAAGCTATATATTCTAATAATATACGGTTAATCAAAGTAAAAAAATAGACAAATTAATGGAAAAATAAAGTCATTATAAATATAAGGAACATATTAACCGTATTAGCTCTAGAATATGTTCTTACGGTTTTGTAAAAGATATGAAATCGAATCATTTAAGGTAATGATTTCATCACTCTAGATATATTTATGGTATCTTGCTTATTAGATAATAATAAAAATAAAGACAAAAATCAATATCTATAGTCGATGAATATGTTTTGATTATATTATAGAAGATATGAAATCAACATTTATAGTTGGTGAATATGTTTTTACTATATCTGAAAATATATAAAATCAACATTCATAGCTCGCGAATATATTTTTACCATATTATAAAAAAAATATGATGCCAACTTCGAATTTCCTTCTTGCCAACTTCGAATCGATCCCTCTCAAGTTCGAAATCACTTGTTCTTTTTTAGCTTTTACTCTCCAAGAATGCGGGTTTGGCTTTTACTCTTCTAGAATGCGGGTTTTCTCACATTCAAAAATTAAAGGTAAATTTTTCTTTTCTCCAATTTTTCTTCGATTAAATAATTATTTTAGGGAAAGGTATTTTTGAAACATTTTAGCTCTACGAGGGTATATCTGATATTCCGACGGACGAGGCCTCTGAACACTTACAAGTTACAATCATGCGACTCAAGAGCGCTATATCGCATGTTCGGTATATAAGTCTTTGTGATTTTTCCACATATTCTCAGTTTCTTGAAAGACTGTAAAACATTTTTCTCCGTCAATGGAGCCGAGCGAGTCTCAGCCAACCAAAGCGTGCCACGTGGTGGCGATGTCATATCCCGGGAGAGGCCACATCAACCCGATGATGAACCTTTGCGAGCTCCTCGTTCGCCGGAACGCAAACCTCCACGTCACCTTCGTCGTGACAGAGGAATGGGCCGGCCTCTTGGGTTCCCACCCCATACCCGACCGAATCCGACTCGCGACCCTCCCCAACGTCATCCCCTCCGAGTTCGTCCGCGCCGATGACTTTATTGGGTTCATCGACGCTGTCCACACGAAGCTCGAGGAGCCCTTCGACCGCCTCCTCGATGGTCTCGGTTCGCCACCTCCCGCCGTTATAATTGCCGATACGTACGTGGTTTGGGCAGTCGCTGTCGGACACCGGAGGAATATTCCGGTGGCTTCTCTCTGGACAATGTCGGCGACAATTCTCTCCCTCTTCCTTCACTCTGACCTCCTCGCCAGTCACGGCCATTTCCCGGTCGAACTACCAGGTAACTTGGCTCAATTCAGATTCAAACAAACGTCACTTCTTACCTGCTTTAGGAAGCCAAAATTGCATAAATATAAATATTTCAGAACAGGACGTAATGTATTATTTTGATAGATCCACAATTAATTATTGTGGGTTAGCTTTTAGCTGATTAGCTCGCATGTGGAAATATTAGTTAACACCCTCCTTTATATCTCACCGACACGCTAAAAAATGGGTTTATGATAATGCACGATCTTTCAGAATCTAGAGACGAAGATATCGTCGACTACATCCCCGCATTACCGCCGACGAGACTCAGCGACCTGCCGACCATCTACCAAGGCTACAGCCACCGAGTTTTCAATAGAGCCAAGATGTGTTTCGATGAGCTCTTCAAAGCTGACTACCTTCTCTTTACCTCATTCTACGAGTTCGAACCTAAAGCCTTCGACGTTTTAACCTCCAAGTTGCCTTTCCCGGTCTACGCCATTGGACCATCAATCCCCTTCACAAGACTCGCTTGCGGTGACGACACCGGCGGTGATTCCGAGTACCTCCGGTGGCTTGACCAACAACCGAAAAGCTCCGTGCTTTACATTTCTCAAGGGAGTTTTCTATCGGTTTCCAAAGCCCAGATGGAAGAAATCATCGCAGGGGTTAAGGAAAGTGGAGTTCGGTTCATCTGGGTGGCCCGTGGGGATGCACCGAGGCTTAAAGAGGCGCTTGGTGATGTTCGAGGACTGGTGGTGAGCTGGTGTGATCAGCTGCGGGTGTTGTGTCACGCAACCGTGGGCGGATTCTGGACGCATTGCGGGTTCAATTCTACATTGGAAGGGACATACGCGGGTGTTCCAATGCTGGTGTTTCCATTGTTTTGGGATCAGCTTCTTAACGGTAAGATGATCGTTGAAGACTGGAAGATGGGGATGAGGATCATGGAGAAGAAAAGGGAGGATTTGATAAAGAGAGACGAAATCAAGGAGATCGTGAAGAGGTTTATGGATTATGAGAACGAGGAAGGGAAAGAAATGAGAAGAAGGGTTCGTGAACTTAGTGAGATCTGCAGAGGAGCCATTGCGGAAGGAGGATCGTCTGATGCTAATATCAATGCTTTCCTTAGGGAAATCACAAAGACTCCTTGAACTCTCATTGCTGAGGTCTATTGTGGTTGTTGTGATGAATAAGATTGTTTGGATTATTGGATCAAGATTAGTAACGTGAAATGAGCTGGATTCTTGGAATGAATGATAACACCGATATACTGGTTTCTTTTATGATTCAATAGAATATGTTATCTCGTTGCTCCATCACCTCCTTTCTGGTATACATATTCAAGATTTACACACCACAAGCAATTCTCCCTTTGCCACCTCATATTTTCATGACCCGCATGAACTCTATGAACCACTTCGACGTCTGAAGTCGGCTCATATTCATATCAGGTTGTATCAATATGGTGGTTCTCTTATTTAGATAATTTTTGGTGTAATGTTGTGACATTTAAAACATGTAACATTATGACTTCAAATGGGAATTTCGTTAGTAGCTTGCATTTTTTGGCTTTGATATCTCGGACATTGGTCAACTTTGTGGCCCGTGTGTGGTTTCGCATACTCTTGGGTCACTTTTTTTTTAATTGCTTCTTGATTTTAGCGGCTAAATGAAAAAAAATCTTCCATTCCTATGTAATGATGGGTTTTTATGTGGCCATGAATGGTTAAATTACGATCGCCTAGAAGGTGGTCCATGGTGGCCTCCTAATCATCCTATATGTTGGTGCATGTAGTCAAGAATCCATCTTCGTGTACTCATCCACGCTTCGATTGTCTTGCACTAATCGTCTTGCCTTAGACATTGATTTACCTCTCGATGATAATGAGTAGGATCAAATCTTCGCCTCATCACCGTCTGTATATTATCTCAAGTCAATATAGCTAGTATTTCATTTTTTTCTACGCGAAAGAGTGAGTTGATCCTACCATACAAGAACGTATCCATTAAACTTTGCCAACACGAGTCTCGCTTTCATCAAGTAAAAAAATGATGGTAGTGAAAATCATCTTAATCTTTCTCCTATTCTAGGTACGGTTCTGTTGGGTTGCTAAATCGGGTGCAGAAGCGTGTTTTACAACCCAGTTATACGATCTAGCATATTCGTGATTAGGTTCTTAGGTTTCAGCAATGAATAGAATTAGAAACGATTTTGATTGATATCTGTTTCGCTGAATTTTGATGTTAAACGGATGTAAGATTTGATTGTGCAAGCCCTCTACTCGTATCCACGTCGAGATCGGTATCTGTTGTCAACGGTTGGCGCGGATTTTTGGTTGGGAACGAAAACTGTTTTCGTTTTTCATTTTTCTCTGATAGGTTAGGGTTTCAATTAGGATAACAAATGAATCGGGAATGAAAAACTGTTTTTCGTCGAATATATATTATTGAATTTTTCAATAATTACACTTTGACCCCTCAACTAATATATATTACATAATAGGTATTATACTTTTAGGTTCTATATCTATCTAGGCCCCAAAAGTCAGGATCTCCATTTTAATATTACTTATATCATCATCTACCCGATTTTTGACTCGATAAAGTTGTCGTGATGCCCAAATCTCCTCGTCATCCATGAACTTTTGGTACTCGACTTTGTCCATATTCATAGGTTATGGATTTCTAGCTGTAGGTGGTATCATGTACTCCAGGGTTGTACTTAACGAACTTCTCGTGTCGTATCTTCCATTCAATCAAGTTGTTGGTTAACTACTGCCAACTTGTTTTGAAGCATACTTCCAAATTCAACCATCATAAATTGCTTTTGCGGTAATTTGACGGAATTGTTCCTTCAACTTTCGGTAATTTGACATTGAAAAGATGCTTGCAGGATTGGAAATTGGTAAATGCTTTAGCATTCCCTACCATGATTCATAACATAGGTAAGTTCGAGCTAACATAAACCTCGTTAGAAAAATAAAAATGGATCAAGGAGAAAAGATGAATGAACCTCACAATAACTCAATAATATGTTTTTTGCTCGATTTTCACTCGCTCTCATGTGCTTTTATTAGTTTTGCTTATTCGATCTAGATGAGAACTTTGATATGAACCTAAATCAACATTCTTTTATTATTAATAACACGATAAAAAACCTAAAATTGTCATTGTTCAATGAACATTCCAAACCCTTTTACAACTCGACTAGAGAAATCCAAACGCAATGATGATTCCAGTAAACTCGTGGTCATGTGTTAATGAATTGATGAATACTTGGATCTCAAATCCAAGAGTTTTTTTGTTTATTCTCAAATAAATAGCAATAAAATCAATTTTCTCCATAAAAACTTAGGTTACCTGAGGTACATTGGTGTGTCTTGAGTTTATAAAAAAAAACCTAATGCAAAGAATTCAAAATGCTTTGACAGTATGTAAATCTAAAAATCTACTCGACCGAGAAAATGGTTGCTCGGTCGAAAAATAACAAGACACTCTCGAAATAAAGAATTTGCTTGGGTCGATCAAACTCCTGCTCGGTCGAGAACTATAGTAGTAACTTCGTCCGGGTCACGTGGAACGTAGTTCGGTCGAGTTCTTCATATCAAATTTTGTCTAACGAATTCGATTGGATCGAACAAATGATGGTTCGATTGGGCATCCTTCAAATATGATGTACTTGGGTCATTTTGAGTTCTCATTCGACCATTTTAATGAAAACTATAGTTTTACTCCGGTTGAGCAGATGGTGGTTCGGCCAAAGCAAGTTGTTGTTCGGGCTGAGTACTCTGATGTTTTCTTGCTCTAGTCGTCGTGAAAGGTCCTTGTATGTTTTTTTTGCAACATATCTTGTCTCATCCTTACCATCTTTCTATGTCAATGTTATTGTTTTTGTGATCTAACATTAGGAACATATGATACCATGTTTATTCAGATTCGAAACGGAAAATGTTTGCCTTTGAACGTAATCGTGATAGGTTGCGAACTATAAATTTGGCTCTAATTGAATTCAAAAGCAAAGAGATTGAGATTATCGAATCTATATGTATGATTTTATGATTCATGTTCTAGTCGATGTGTGAAAAATATTATAACATTCTCCTCACACCTAGGATCTTTTTTAGAGCGTGCTCATTACAGTCGGAGATCTATCATCAGAATATTTAAAATAAAACGAACTAGGTCTCGATACAATGTCAAATATGAATTTTGGCCTTGCTAAACCCAATCTCAAGAGTTTAGAATTTCTCCATTTCAAATGTACAATTTTATGATTTATATTCGAGGTGATGTGGTGAAATAATACAATGTAACAAAAGTTTTTTCGTTTATGTCAATTAAAAGGGTATTGGTCTCGAAACTCATTTTGGGGTGTCTAAACACAAATTAGGGGTGGACATGGGTTGAATATTAAAAAATTTTAGGGTAATCGAATCCGGATGTGTAGTGTTTTTCCTATACGAACTCGAGTTCATGACACACATATATTTGATTTTGGACATCCGAAAAATTGGTTAGATTTCCGCGAGTATCATATCCAATTTTTTTTAATATTAAAATATATATTGATTTGTGTTCGTGTTTGAGTTCGGTTTATCCTAAATTTTATTCTTAAAAACTAAAGATATTTTTTTGTGATTTAATATACATATTCAAATATCCATTTAAAAATATGAATTCAAACCCGATAATTTTAATTATATTACCCCGACCCGAATTTGTAAATTTTAATATTAATACTTTCCTTAAATTCGAGTTGGGACAAATATCAGATATTTTGGCGCGATGATCCAAACTGTCCTCGTTGATCAAAGGAACAGAACATCGGGAACATGTTCCCGGAATCTCTTCGAACTGTCACGACGAATGACCACATAACTCTGTCTAGGGTACATTGAGACATCTTGTGGCGACAAATGGATGGTTAAGTTTTCTTTTTATTCCCACTATCACAATAATCTAAATACAAACTTCCAATATTAAAAATTCACATCGCATTGAAATAAAAATACATATTATCCGGAGGAGCGAAAGCCTCTAGAATTCTTTTAAATATATATATGTTGGGTTAATATACAAAATCTATGTATTAAAATACCATAAATGTAGTGTAAAATATTATTCTGAAACTGGGATTGCATTAGTAATTGTAATTGTAATTGTAATTTTATCCTGTTTTATTATAAGATAAATAAGAATGAAAGGATAAGCATAAAACAACATAATATAGAGAGGGAAGAATTGTAATTAAACCTCGGCAGTATCTCTGTGTTAAACCGCCGCCTCCACGTTTATCTGGTCGAAGCTTCGAATAGTGCGATTCCCGATTTTGTGTTGCCATCGACTCATTGTTCCAAGCATATTGGAACCCTAATTTGTCAGGTTCTTCATCATATTCCTTCTTCACCGTCCTGGGTCTCTTGATTCGATTTACGGCCTCATCCCCACATGGCGACAGAGGCCCCCGCCGCCGCGAAATTCCAGGACTCCGATCTGAGAACGATCCCTCAGCCTCCGGATTTTCACCCGGAGGTAATCGTCCCCGTCCATGACGGCCTCCGTTTCTGGCAGTTCATGATCGCCGGTTCGATTGCTGGTTCCGTCGAACACATGTCGATGTTTCCAGTTGATACGGTTAAGACCCATATGCAGGCTCTTCGGTCCTGTCCTATAAAACCGGTCGGAGTCCAACAGGCTTTCCGTTCAATAGTCCAAACGGAGGGACTATCGGCGTTGTACCGCGGCATTTGGGCTATGGGGCTTGGCGCCGGGCCTGCACACGCCGTTTATTTCTCCGTCTACGAGGTGTCGAAGAAGTTCTTCTCCGGTGGGAATCCCAACAACTCCGCTGCGCACGCGATCTCCGGCGTCTTCGCAACCGTCTCGAGTGACGCCGTTTTTACGCCCATGGATATGGTGAAACAAAGGCTGCAGATAGGGAATGGGACGTACAAGGGCGTGTGGGACTGCGTCAAGAGAGTAATGCGCGAGGAAGGGGTCGGAGCCTTTTACGCGTCTTACAGGACGACAGTTCTGATGAACGCGCCGTTCACAGCGGTGCACTTCGCCACGTACGAGGCGGCGAAGAGGGGATTAGGGGAGATATCCCCGGAGAGCGAAAACGACGAGGGATGGTTGGTCCATGCCACAGCAGGTGCCGCGGCTGGAGGGTTGGCTGCTGCTGTGACTACACCTCTTGACGTTGTCAAGACGCAGCTGCAATGTCAGGTGATTGAACGTTTATTGCTCTTACATCATGTAACTAAAATTTCTGAGCTTGCTGTGGTATCTCCATTGATGGATTGAACGTAGCATCGAATTGATTCTTTAGTGAAAAGGAAGTTCTAGAATTGATGGTAGGTTATACAATTGAGGACTTGGATTCTGTCATGATTAAACTATCTGCGTTTGAGGACTTGGACTTGTATCTGCGTTTCAGATTGAATTATTGTCAACTGAGTTTTACCATACTGAATAACGGTGTTTTCCAATTGAACTTTAAGCATTTTAAGCTAAGTTAGAGGACTTGTATTGTTCTTAGCATAGAGATATAGCTATGTTTCAGAACTTAATATTGCCACCTATAGATATAGTATCTTTATGATGAATTTCTCGGTTGAGCGCTAAGTGTCTGAAGGATAGTGAATCTAGGAGTTTTTGTTGTGTCCATGTCTGGTTATAGCTCATTATGATATTTGTCTTGTTTGGTTACATATGTTTCTGTCCATGTTCAAATTGCGAACCAGAGAGAAACAATACCATTCAAAACCTTATATTGAGATTGCACATGTTGTGGTACGAGTTTCTGTTTCTCATTAAGTCATTGTTGTCTTGTTCAGGGCATTGCGATGTACTTCGTACGATTGTGAAGAAAGACGGCTACAGAGGGCTTGTCAGGGGATGGATTCCGAGAATGCTCTTCCATGCTCCCGCGGCTGCAATCTGTTGGTCCGCTTACGAAGCAGTCAAATCGTTCTTTCAAGATCTTAACGGTGAATCTAACACAACCTGAAATACCGAGAGACACGGCACAAAGCAATTTGGTTACTTAGGATATTCAAGACTGTTATTAGCTACAAAAGGGTTCTGCTCCATACAGCTGCTGAATTTCAACAATCGTAGAGATTCATTTGTAGAATTGTCGTCAGGTCAGGTCTAATAATCTTATGTGATAGAGTTTTTTGGTCCATCTCTTGATCTGTGCTGTTGCTTTGAAAGATCTACGTTTCAGTTGCATCCGAAAAGTTTTGTAGTTTTATTGTACAAAGAAATGAAGTTAAGGAATGTGCAACAGTGGCAATGACTTTGAATACACAATGGCCAAAAGACTTTATGACTAATCTGATCTCACAACCATTTGCAGAAGAAGGAAAATGGGTTTGTCTATAATGTACAAGAAAATGCCTTATGAGCTTTCAACTTTGGCCACAATCACAGTAATATCATCGACCTTTCCTCCTATACAGCAAATCGAATATCTTGTCAGAATATCGCAATCAAAGGAACCGTTTGATTTCGTCAAATCGACATGTCTTTACCTGTGAGCTTCATCCCCAAAACCTTCTTCCAGGCAGGAACATCAAACCCCTGTCAATACAAACACAAATCTCTACGAGTCATACATACACCCTCGACCCAAAAAAAAAAAGAACAAAGGGCTGTATATGTTTTGACACATTCTTTAAATCCATTTCTGGACCGCTGTATAAACGTTCCAATAGACAGATCAATCATAAGACTGATGGTAGACCATCTTAAGATCAATACCATGTTTCCATTGAGTGTATTCAAAGGGCTACCAAATCAAATGCCAATTATAAACATTCTCACCTGAAATCAATTTCAATTCACTTCTTATTTCCCCTCGACAACGTCAAACCAGTGAAATAACTACCTAGACCAAGCCTTCTATATGTTCTTGTTTACTTAACTTACCTTCGATCTCGCTTCTAGTGCATATGGAGATTCAAAGTTTGGATCACTTGAATGTTTGCTCGCCAACTCAGCTAATAACTTTGCTACAGTTGAAAAAAAAAACAGGTCACTTCTGAAATTCAGATCACCAGTCAAGAGAGGCACGATACATACATATATATATATATATATATACATACCAGATTCTTTAACATTAGCATGCTTGGTTACTATCGAAAGAATCTCATCATCGTACATGTTATCGAAGAGTCCATCTGAACCCATCACAATCACATCTCCCTTTGTTACTTCCACTACATTAAACTGGTCGAAGAGAGAAGTATGTTATTTAAGGAGATGGATTAGTGAAGATAATGGTAAGACAGTCATGAAAGTTGAAGATGTTCTCTTACTGAGGCATCTAGATATGTTTGACTAGATTCCTCCGAGCTTAGTTGGTAGGGGCAGTCAAAATAATGTTCTTGTGGAGTTGTGGAAAATATGGTCTGACCTGAAAGGTTTACAAGGAAGAACGGAATAAATGTCTTAGGCAAAGCTTGAATGTGTGATGAAGTATCATCTCCATAACAGAAGAGGGAGAAATGGGCAAAAATCCTAAATCAACCTTCTCGAATAACCTTAAGTCCAGAGTCCCCAACACTGGCTATTTTCAGAATCCCCATCTCTTCAAGCATGGCTACGATACTGTTTCACCCAAAAAAAATATTAATCTATAAAAAAAAGATAGGCAAATCGGAGAGCATTATCCGAAAAAGCATTCAAATCTTACATTGTAGCAGAACCTTTGGAAGTAGTTGCAATATGAGCTTTCTCTATGAGAAAACCAGGATCATATCTAACCTGTTTCAATTCATAACCCCAGGAGATACACGTAAACAATGAACCAGAAAACATTCAAGATGAATTTTCAAACTTCAGGCCTTTCAATGATAAATCAATTGTAAGCACCTCTTCATCTTCAACGAAACATGAAGCATTAGCTATGAGTTCCCGGGAGAACAAAGAAGGATCCACATCTTGTTCAGCCCAACTGAGAAAGATACAAGATTTTAACAGATTGAGATCAACCCAGAGAAATTTAAAAGCTAAGATAATACAGAATGGAAGAGATGACATCTTGATACCCAGAGACTCCATCGGCAACAGCAATGACTCCTCCTCTATAGCCGCTGACGAAGAAAGCATCATCACCACCTTTCTCTACCTATTTCGACGCTAAAACATGACTCAGTCACATCGATTACTCCCGAAGAACCCCTCTTTCTGGCTCTTAGTTAACCACTTGATCAAAGATGAAACAAAACCAGAACCTGTTACCTTATCTGGATGAGGGATAGCGTGAGTCCCGACAGACAAGGATAATTCAAACCTACCCAGTTGCCAAAAAGAAAAAAAAGAAGTTGCAGTTGAATACGACAAAGTAACTCAATTTTGGCATCAAACTCAAAGGAAAAGCGAAGCCGGTGAAGAGTTCATACCGAAGCGGTTGGAGTTCAGACGGAGAGCAGCGAGAAAGGAATTGGCAACTGTTCTTAGGAACAAAACGTGAGTCAGGCATGTTGAGATGCAAGAGAGGAAGCGATGGGCGTGGGTGAGGAACAACCATCCTCGTCATCGGAATCGCCATTTCCCGCTATGTCTCTCACGGTCGTTCTCCACTTCTGTTTGTGGCTATGACTTAGTTCAATTTGCTCTATATTTGTTATATATTCATAAATACAACTGGCTGACATCAAAGGCACCAGTGGTCTAGTGGTAGAATAGTACCCTGCCACGGTACAGACCCTGGTTCGATTCCCGGCTGGTGCAAAGGCCATCCCTGATAGAGCTGTGATGCCTCTTGCTGTTTCGACGGTTGGGTCTGTCGCTCTCTTCTGAACATTTCTTCGGATTACAATACAGCCCTTCTGAGCTCTTATCTTTTTCTTCTTTAAAACATCATAGTCACATCATAGTCATAGAAGAAGAGACTAGTTAACATGAAGCTATCTTTTATTTAACAATACAAAGAATGTTTTAATATATAAAACAACGGCTATCTTGAAGCTAATAAATAGAATATTATTATCTAATAACACTTTTTTTATTTAACAATATTTCAATAAAACCATTTCAATCTTATATAATACCTCTAACAGGACTAAAGATATCTATTATCAACCTCCTTAACATGATCACATGTATTATTATTCAAAATAATAATTAATTTTTTATTATCAAATCAAAATATACATCAGAAATTTGAACACATAAATATACAGATAGAATCCATCAAGACCCTCAGCACTTGCTTCTTAGTTATCCACCATATTGTCATACAATGTTTACACTCGACAATACAAAGATGTGAGTACGAATAATTGTACCAATGAGACCAACATGTGTAAACTTATCGTATTAAGACTATTTAAGCTCATTATTCAGTCGTAAACTGAGAGTTCTCGAATATATTTTAGGAATTGAGGATGTACGAAGTCCTCATGGTATTTATATTTGTCAACGTAAATATATTTTGCATATCAAATCTGAGGTGGGTCTTTTTGGTTCTGAACCATCAACATTTTCGTTGGATCAGAATCATCATTTTGCATTATCAAAATCCGAACCGTTCTTATATTTAGAGAAGTATCGTCAATTGGTCGGACGACTCGTCTATCTTGGCGTTACTCATCCTGACTTGTCATACAAAATTCATGTCCTTTCCGAATTTATGCAGAATCATAGGATTGATAATTAGCAAACAACTTTACGTGTTGTGCGGTATATCAAGTTCAATTTTGGACAAGGCATAATTCTTCATGCACATGGAGACTTGCATATTACAACATTATATGATTCTAATTGGGCGGGCTTTTCTTTTCTCGCAAATAGGTTATTAGGTGGTGACTGAACTTGGTACGTCACTTATCTCTTGTAAGATGAAGAAGCAACCTACCTTGTCTTTCTCATTTGTTGAAACAGAGTACCATGCAATGATCATGACGGTTTGTGAGCTATTATGGTTTAAGAACCTTCTTTTCAGCATTGGAATTTGTCATGATTGTCCCATGTCTCTACATTGTGACAACCAGACTGTGTTGCATATCAACGTCAATCCAAACATATCGATGTGGATTGTCATTTGGTACGAAACCACATAGTTGCAGAAGTGATTACGATGCATCATATTCCCATCAAATTTCAATTAACTGATATTCTCACTAAAACTTTTGGATGAAAGGAGTTTGAATCGCTTATTGTTAAGCTGAGATTGCAAGACTTTTATGCATCAATTTGAAGGGGATAATAACGATATTTTTGTAAATACACATGTCTAGGGTTATGTATATATATTATCTTGTGTAACCTAATTCTGAATAACACGAATAAGCACATTTTTGAGCCGTTGTCTTCATGAAATTTCTCCTTCAATCATACAAATAATACACAATATGTACAATATGGGTATTATTATTTTATTGGATAATGGTTTTTTAGCATGTTGAGAATTTTACTTATATTTTTCTTTTCTTTACGAATAATATTGGATATTATTAACAAAAGTACCAGTTGTCTAGTGGTAGAATAGTACCCTGCCACGATACAGACCCATGGTTGGGTCCGTCGCACTCCTCTGAATCTTACTTCGGACGTCAAAACAGCCTCTTCTGAGCTCTTGTTTTTGTTTTAATATTCAATAAAACATCATAGCACTAATATACACACACTAGAAGAAGAGAATTAGACACGACATGTATAATATGGGTATTTTTTTCTTATAAACTATATGAATCTTAAAAATGTAATCTCCTCGTTTCGGAATCTTTTATTATGATTGAAAATACCCACATTCACCCTTTTAAGGCGTCTTTTATATTATTATTCAAAATAACAATTAAAATATTCAAATCCTAATATATAACAGAAATTTGAATACATAAATACATTGTCTCGCAATAATCAGTAAATAAACATATATCATACACGACTTAATACAATCCATGCAACACAGTCAACCCTCAATGGATGATTACTCATAATCATGGACTAGTACCACACCATGAGTGTCGCTCATACAATCCCACTATACCTAGTCATTGTAGCGCTTGCAAGGTCCACCCGACCATAGAGTCCTAGCACAACGCTAAAAAAGTCTCACAAGACCCTAGTCGACAAAATAAGGTGCTCGCATAATCCCGTAAAACTCCAACACAACCACATCGTTTACAAGGTCCATTAACCCTATACCCTAACTCTATCACTTGCAAGATTTTGTTGGATCCAAACATGATTTGCCTCTCCCCTCACAATCCTTAAGGCGTGATAATCCTATCGTATATATCCGATATTCCTACGCATTACACTTACTCTGCATTCCTGATGTCTCTAACCCAGTTTCCATCCTAGATGAACACCACAACCTTAAACTCGATGCTCATGATCCATTTCAATCTCAAAGCCCATATGATTTTTCTCATGCTCGTACAAGTATCGGAATCCCTCGGAAGTCATAATATGCAAAACATCGATCATCCCTAAAGTGATCCAAAACCACTAGTCCATGACACAAAACCACCTATATCATGTAGACACTTAACAACCCTTGCTCGACCGAACATTTTAAAAGATTATAATAGAATATAGAAGAATTGTTGAACAGATTAGAGAGAGTTGAATATATTTTTATGTATTGATTCTGAATGAATGAGCTACAACATTTTATATAGGAGAATGAGCTACAAAAACAAAGAAAAAAAAACAGCCCTTAGCTTTTATTTATTTCCTCCTTTTGCGTCTTTTTCATCAGAATCAATCCTTATCAGAAATATATAACTGATAAGTCTTCTATGATTAATACTTCTCCTCAAGCTTAGAATTTGGAATCACCAAAAAATTCTAAGCTTGAAACTCGATAGCATCACCTCATTAAAAACCTCAATCCAGCCAAATTGAGGAAAAGAGTATGATACTAACAGTTAATGGACATTTAACTAGGAAGTGTTAGGTCTACAAGTCCAAGTTTCTTTCCAATGTATGTAGAAACTTTAAGACTTGCAGCCTTAGTAAAGATATCAACGAGCTGATCCTCACTCTTGATATAACGTGGAAGAATCACTCCTTCTTCTATCTTCTCTCGGACCTTGTGGCAGTCGATTTCTATGTGTTTGGTTCTCTCATGGAACACAGAGTTGGTGGCAATGTGTATGACAACCTGATTGTCACAATGGAAGGTAATAGGGTGATCTTGCTCAATCCCAAAATCCCTGAGAAGAGTCTTCAACCATGTCAATTCATTAGTGAGCTTCCTCATAGCTCTATACTCAGCTTCTGCACTTGAACAAGACACAACCTTCTGCTTCTTTGTCTTCCAAGTGACCAAATTCCCACCAATGAATATACAAAACCCTGTAGTTGACTTCCTATCAATCCTATCTCTTGTCCAATCTGCATCACAATAACCCACAATCTCTGTGTTTCCATTCTTTCCCATCCATATGCTTTGACCCGGGGATCCTTTGATGTACCTCAAAATCCTCTCAACCATCTCCCAATGATAAACAGTAGGTTCTTTCATATGTTGACTCACTTGATTAACCGCAAAACACAAGTCTGGCCGAGTGAGTGTAAGGTAAATTAGCTTTCCAACAAGTCTTCTATACCGTCCAACATCCTCAAACTTCGCTTCCTTGCCTTTCTACCCCTTTCCATTGACCTTGTAGCCATCTTCAAGAGGTGTCTTTGCTGGTTTAGAACCAAGTTTACCGCTTCTTTCAAGAGATCAAGAGCAGACTTCCGTTGTGAGAGAAAGAGGCCATCGTCGGACCTATACTCTTCAAGACCAAGGAAGTACTTCAATTCACCAAGATCTTTAATATCAAAAGCTTCTTTTAAGAGTCCTTTTGTTGCTTCAATACCCTCCTTATTATCTCCACTTATGATCAAGTCATCCACATAAACCAAGATTACAACAAGGTCGTGGGAAGTATTTTGAGTAAAGAGGGTGTTATCCGAGTAGATCTCTTGAATCCATTATCCATTAAATTAGAGCTCAACGTATGATACCAAGCTCTTGGAGATTACTTCAATCCATAAATAGCTTTCCTTAGTCTAAGAGCTTGTCCGGGTTTACACAAATCTTCAAGTCCTGGGGGTGGAACCGTATACACTTCTTTTGTAAGTTTTCCTTGAAGAAAAGCATTTTTCACATCCATTTGCCACAAGTCCCATGATAGATTAGTGGCCAAAGAGAGTACAAATCTTACGGTGATGAGCTTCACCACAAGAGCAAATGTCTCCTTATAGTCTTCTCCATATGTTTGAGAGAATCTCCGAGTAACCAAGCGAGCCTTATATCTTTCAATGTCCCCATTACTCTTGTACTTGATGGTGAACACCCACTTAGATGTGACTGCTTTCTTTCCTTTAGGGAGATCCTCAACATCCCAAGTATGATTCTTTTCCATTGATCCTCTTTCATCACCAATTGCATCTACCCATACTCTCTTATCTTTAGCTTCTTCATAAGTTATAGGAATCTGATTTTCCTCAATCTTCACAAGAAAAGCTTGATGAGCTTCCGAAAAAAGGTCAATGGAACACACACTTTGAATAGGATGAGCAACCGCTTGACCATTGTAGTAGACTCTAGTATTCTTCCAATTTTCCGATCCAAATCTAAGTCTTGTAGTTCTTCTCAAGGGTTGAATAGATTCAACTTGCATCTCTTCAACCATTTCCTTTTCCTCTTTGTGGGATATGCCCTTCTTGATTTACCAAGTCTTCTTGACTAGTTTCTTGAAATGACTCTTCCTCTTGAGCTTGAGATGGTTCATGCGTTGTTGTCTCTTGTTGTTCTCCAATATCATCTTGATTTGTTGGAGTCTCAACTGGTCTTGAATCCTTAGGCTTTCCATTACCCAAATGTTGAAGCAAAAATCGTAAAGTTGATGCAATATTAGACGGTTTAACTAGATCCTCTAGCCCTTCTCTTTCTTTCTTGTCATAATACCCTTGATCCTTTATAAACTTCACATCTCTAGACACATAATTATTGTTGGTAGAAGGATCATAGCACTTGTACCCTTTTTGAGTCGTAGAATATCCAAGAAAGATGCACCTAATGTTCTTTTCTTCCAACTTGTTTCTTTGTTCTCCTGGAACATACACAAAGCACACACACCCAAACACACGTAAATGATCAATAAATGGCTTGGTTCGATTCAATACCTCAAATGGAGAAGAGTCTTGTAAGACTCTTGTGAGAATCCGATTGATCAAGTAGCATGCGGCCAATACTGCATCTCCCTAAAATCTCTTCGGAACATTGGCTTGAAACATCATGGCTCTTGCTACTTCCATCAAGTGTCGGTTCTTTCTTTCCGCCACTCCATTTTGTTGGGGTGTGTGTGGACAACTAGTTTGGTGTAAGATTCCATGTTTGTATAAGTACACTTGAAAACTTTGGCTCATATACTCCCCTCCATTGTCCGATCGAAATAACTTAAGTTTAACATTGAATTGATTAGTACCATAGTTGTGAAAGTTGATGAAAGCATCATACACTTTGTCTTTAGATGGTAGTAATGTAATCCAAATGTATTTAGACTTTTCATCAATAAATGTCGCGAAGTATTTATGTCTATCTCTAGAAATGCAAGGAGAAGACCAAACATCCGAATACACTAAGTCAAAACAATGCTCATACATAGTATTTGATTTAGGAAAGACAACACGACAATTTTTACCAAGTATACAAGCCTCACAAGTAGAATGATCAAAGTTTGCATTTGGTAACATTAAACTTAAAGCATGATAATGAGGATGGTCTAGTCTAGCATGCCACAATATACTTTTATTAGAAGAAAGACTGGAATTAAAAGCTGAATTGAAAACTAAAGAGTTGGAGTTTCTTGATGATCCGCCATTGAGCACATAGAGCTCATCTCCGGTTCCTCCTTTTCCCATGATTTTACCATTCTCAATATCCTGAAACTTAACATCATTAGGGCTAAAAATCACATTACAATTTAGATTATTAGTGGCTCTCTTAACCGATATTAAGTTGGATGTAAACTTAGGAATGTAAAAGGCATCGCTTTTCTTGTTAAATAAATCCAATTTACTGATTCCTTCTATTGGTATCCTATTCCCATCGGCCACTCTAACCTTTCCTACCTCCTTATGATCTAGATTCTCCAACAACCTAGCATTTCTAATCATATGGTGAGAGGCCCCTGATTCTACCTCAAGTTTGAGATCATTGTTTGCATTTAAACTTGATGTTAAGCAAGAGATACCAAATCTGGAAGCATAGGCCTTGATGAGCTCTTCTATGTCACTCTTCTTGACAAATTCAGAGAAGTTAGGTTGAGAAGATATCTCTTTTCCACGAGTAGAATGCTCGGCATGTCCCTCCTCTTGCACAAGATTTGCTTTAGACCCCTTGATAAACTTTGCCGGTTTGAGACGGGGATGAAGTATCCAACAGTTATCCTTTGAGTGTCCCTTCTTGTTGTAATGTTCACACACCATAAACCTCTTCTCTGTGGGCTTAAAAACTCCTTTGTTGGCAGCCATCAAATCACTTTTCCTGTCAAATAAGCCCATTGATCCTTCTTCCTTTTGAACTCTTGAGCAAACTTCTTCAAAGCTTAGTAGCGCAGTCTCCCTTAGAATAGATTTAATGACTCCATTATCAGTAGGATTTAAGTTGAGAAGTAATCCAAAAATTTTATCTTGCTCTTTCCTTTCATTTAGCACTTTTAGATCGAGAGTGCTTGGTCGAAGAACATCCCACTCCATAGGGATTGGAACTTTTCAAGATATTTCTTGAAATCCATATTCTCTTGAGTTACTCATTAATAGCCTTCTTGATCTCATAAATCCGGCTAATGTTAGAGGCATCTCTATATACTCGCTTAAGTATGTCCCAAAGTGATTTTTCCGTATCACAATATCAATATGCTTGTAAGATCGATGAATCCAAGCTATTTTGAAGAAATCCCAGCACTAATTGGTCCTCTTGAAACCACTTAGCCTCTTCTTTCTTTGTAGTTTCATCTCTTTTTCTTGAAGCTTCCTCTTCATTCACAACTTTCTCCTATAAGATGTGATCCCATAACACTTTACCACAAATCACGGTTTTGATTGTTCTTGACCACAAAGTGTAGTTTGAGCCCTTTAGAACCACAACAAATTTAAGAATAGAACCTCATTGACTCATGTGTTCCATGATGATAAATGTTGAAACTTTTAGACAATAACCTTGAACTGAAATACTGAAGTTTCCTCATAACTTTCCGAAATCAGACCCAAAATCAGCTCACAAACCCAGAATCGTGATGCAGAACCAACTTTCCAGGACGCTTCTCCACCACAGAAACACATATGAACTTTCCAGAACCAACTTTCCGGTCAAAATGAAACATAAAAACTGTGAAGAACAACCAGAACCAAGTTTCCTGTCAAACACAATGTAAGGTTTGTAGAACAACAACCATAACATATTTCACCAAACACAGACCCGAAATCATGCACCAACGATTTCACCAGATTTGAAGAACAACAACCAAAACAAATGTGAAGAACACAAATCCAGATTTGTGTTCACAAACCCAGAAACCCAGATTTGAAGAACAACAACCAGAACGGCTCACAAACCCCAAAAAAAATGGCATGCACAATCGATCTCAGGAATCTCGATGAGGGTTTCGACATCAAAACTTACAAACAAAAGCACGAATCTCAGGAGTCTTCCATCATCGCCCCGAGATGGAGTCGAGTCCATGGACATCGATAAGAGGAGCATTGTAGCTTGTAGCTGTCGATGGAGTGGAGGAGCTTCCACCGAAAAATCCGTGCGTCGGCGATCCAGGGAGAAACAGAAATACGGAATACGTATAGAGAAGAATAAAACCAGAATTATAACACAAGCTCTAATACCATAAAAGATTTTAATAGAATAGAGAAGATTTGTTGAACAGATTAGAGAGAGCTGAATATATTTTTATGTATTGATTCTGAATGAATGAGCTACAACATTTTATATAGGAGAATGAGCTACAAAAACAAAGAAAAAAAAAACAACCTTTAGCTTTTATTCATTTCCTCCTTTTGCGTCTTTTTCATCAGAATCAATCCTTATAAAAAATATATTACTGATAAGTCTTCTCTGATTAATACATTTTACCAATCAATAAAATTTTAAGTCAAGACAATAGTTTGATCAAACTAACAACGTTTAGTCCAAGCAACTTGCTCGAGCATCAAACACTTAAACCGAGCACCTACCTGAGTAAAAAACATTCAAGCCAAACTACATGTCCAAACCTAAAAAATCTTGGTCGAAAACTCGATATTTTTCATTGTCTTCTTTATGGAAATACTACATAGAATTTCGTTTTCTGACGAGACTCGGTCCCGAACTTTAGGTTTCATCTCATTATTTAGCCTTAAACTCTAAATATACTCCTGAATTATTTTAGAAACTACTAAATAACACGCGTGTCATTCCTCTAAATTTTATATGAACATATATAAAGCTCATTCTAACGTTCCATTCTTTACTTTATAAACTATAGATTTATTGGGCTCATGTGCATCACTTTCAAATATATCTTCCAATTAAACAAATACAATACAAAGCATCACCATTAGAATGAAATTTATATGGCTTATGCTCTCAACTTGTTTTTCGGTGATTCCGACTATAATGATATTGCTTGTAGGGATGATGGTTACCCTTTCACGACTAAGTACTTCTTTTTCTTTTCCTCCTCAAATTAATCATTATAAATTTTGTACAAGTTCAATATTAAACTTTGATAGGGGTATTACCAAATGTACCAGTGGTCTGTCGCATTCTTCTGAACATTTGGTCGGATGAAAATATGTAGCCAATTATGAGCTCTTCTCTTTTTTTTTTTTTCCTTTTTTTCCTTTAAAACATCATTATAACGTAAGGTATGCATAGCACAACTATTTAACACAGTAGATAATTATACATGATATATACAATGTGGATTTTTTTTTTCTGGATAACAGTTTATTATTCTATTGAGAATTTTATATTAAATTTATTTCTTCTCTGGTTTTAATTTTATTTGATTAATTCTTTAAAATTTGATTGTAATCTTATTTTTCTAAAACTATTTACGGTGAATCTGTTTCAAAATTTATGCAATTGAAAATATTTATATAAATACAGACATCGACAATGTCCATCCATTTTCCATAGAAAATAATATAAATATTATGCAAAAATATGAAAGAAAAATACTAAACAAATAGAAGAGGGTAAAACAATAAATCTTTTTAAAAATATTAGATAATAGTAAATTATTAAAATCTAACATATGACGCGAGTGATTGATATAATATTATATAAAAATCAAAGATAACATTGAAACTAATAAATAAAATAATATTATCTAATAACACATTTGTAAATAATATTTTAATAAAATCACTTAAACCTTATAAAGGTCTATTTTTAAGGTATTTTCACTGCCAAAATAATGATTTGAATTATATTGATGATACTATTATTTATGTTTAATATGTAAAAATTAATTAAGCTAAATTATTTATAATCTTATAAAATTATGTTGGTTTTAATGGTTTTTCTCATCAATAAGGATAATATATATTACATGTTAATTAGATGAATAGATAGAAAACAATCATTTCAATATTAAACTGTAATAGCATTTAAAATTTTAAACTTTCTTTTAATAATAACATAGAAACACAAATAATTGGATTGTACATAACACAATATGATAACCTAATAATGAATATAAAATAGTAAAACGGAAGCACCAGTGGTCTAGTGGTAGAATAGTACCCTGCCACGGTACAGACCCGGGTTCGATTCCCGGCTGGTGCAATCCCATGTTGAGCAATGATGAATCTGCTGCTGCGATGGTTGGGTCTGTCGCACTCCTCTGAACCTTTCTTTGGATGTCAAAACAGCCTCTTCTGAGCTCTTCTTTTTTCTTGTATACTTCAATCCTATTTTTCATGGATGGACTTTTAAAATTTGTCTTTAATTTAACAATACAAAAAATGTTATGCAGAAACCATAGGGTTATCATGAAGTTAATAAATAGAACTTAATTATCTAATATTTCTTTTTTATTTTTCAATATTTTCAATAAACTATCTATTTCATAATATTATAACATTTTCGTATCATAATCTCATAATCCTCGATCAGGATACAAATGTCTATATCACTATTAGGGGCGTTATTCTAGTTTGATTGACTCATTAGCATGATACTCTCCCATTAGCTTGATATTAGCATGATTTTCAAGTACTTTCTCGGAATCAAGATTGCTCGAAATTCATAAGTCATTTATCTTTCTCAACGTAAGTATGTGTTGGACATCATCGCAGAGTGTGGACTGTTGGGTGTGTAGGGATAATTGAACATGAAGAGTCCCACATTGACAAAATCACATAAATGAACCCATGTATATAATGGGTCTTTTAATGATCATATCTAATTGGTTACAAGACATGGAAGTGGGTTTGTCATGGGCTTGGACATTAATATTAAATGTCAAGATAGGGCCTTGGGCCTTGGCGCCTTGGGCACACCTTTCCATTTTGAACGAATTTTGGCTCCTGTTCAAGGGACAACCATTGCAATTCGGTAAAAACCGTTTTTTGGCTCCTCAAGGCTCCAGAAAATTGCTGATGGTCGAAAATCTATAAATAGGAGATCATTTTGTTCTATATGATCATCCGTTTTTTTTTTTAAAAAATACTTACAAAGTAGATTCGTCAAGTAGTCTCGAATTTCTTGAGATCATTGCATCCTCTAGGCAGAAGTGAGGACAAATTTCTGTCTAAGGACACTGCTCATCGCAGGCCTCGATCAACTCACGTACGGTAACCTCGTTTACTGTTTGATTTATCATTACTAGTTGCTTTGTTCCATAGATTCTTTTTTTTCTATTGAATTGTACTAGGTCCGAAATGATTGGTTCTAACAGGGTGCACGACCAACCACATTTCCTATTGAACAGAATCACAATCTTGTAAAGACAACAAGTTCGGTGCTTAGTGATTCAGGAGAATACCACCGATTAGTAGGCCGTCTGCTATACCTCACAATTTTTCGGCCACAAGTCAGCTATGTCGTGCATGTGCTCCCGCAGTTTCACGCATGAACCACGAGAAGATCACTGGCATACAGCCCTAAGTGTGGTTCGTTACCTAAAAGGTTCATCGGGTCAGGGCATCTTTCTCGGCTCTGATAGTGATCTCCGTTTTTATGGGGTTTGTGATTCCAATTGGGCAGCTTATTCTCAGACTCGGAGATCCAGGAGTGGACATATTGTTCTCCTCGGGAATTTGTCCGTTGCTTGGAAGACCAAGAAACAACAAACAGTATCACGTTCGTCTTTGTTGAAATTTCTTGGTGTTCCTCATCATAATCCTATGCGGATGTATTGCGATTACCAAGCTATTGCGACGAATCCGGTACTCCATTAGCGTACAAAACATATCAAAATAGATTGTCACTTCATTTATGACGAACTACTTCGAGACGAGATTTGTACGACTTATATTCCCTCCAAGGAACAACTTGCAGATATTTTCACCAAAGTCTTGGGATATCAAACGTTTGTCTATTTATGCTCCAAGTTGGGCGTTCGGGACTTTCACGCTCCAACTGGAGGGGACGTATTAAAGGCGTGATTCTAGCTTGATTGGTTCATTAGTATGATTATCTCCCATTAGCTTGATATTAGCATGATTCTAGCTTGATTGAATCATTAGCATGATTCTCTACCGTTAGCATGATTCTTTCCCGTTAGCTTGATTTTTTTCCATTCTGTAAAACTTGTAATCTTTATATACTAACCTTATGATCAATGGAAAAGATCAAGAGAGTTATTCACCAATTTTGGCAATACATTATCTCGAAATATTAAATTAAAATACATAAAAAGTAAAAAATAGATAAATATTCCACTGATAGAATCAATAATATCTTATACACTTAGTTCCTAGCTATCTTCCATATCTTCCTACCATTTTCATCTTCGACAACCCCAAAGAGGTTAGTACGAATAATTGTACCCAATGAAACCAATGTGTGTACGCTCTTCGTACCAACACATCCTGCCATTTGCGATAAAAAAATAGCATACATGATTTAATAAGCCATATAAAACACACTCAATACACATTCCATCTCAAATTAATATTCGTAATTATCGACTAGTACCACACCGTGAGTATCGCTCGTAAAATTTTACTAGACCTCAACTATTATAGTGTTTGCAAGGTTCACTCGGCTATTTCATCTCGACACAATGCTCGAAAAGTCCCAAAACCCTAATCGACATAATAAGTTGTTTGCACAATCCCATCAGACACCAAAACAATCGTAGCGCTCGCAAGGTCCATCGACCCCAACTCCCCATCTTTATCACTCACAAGATTCCATTGGATCCTAGAATGTGTTGCATCTCTCGCCACTGTCCGCAAGACATCATAATACTATCATTTATGGTCCAATATACCTCACGTATTACACTCAATTCGCATTCCTGACGGCTCTTATAGTTTCCAACCCCATAGAAGCACCATGACATCAAACTCAACGTTCGTAATCCGTTTCAATATCACATCTAACTTTTTTTGTGCTCGTAGATGTCTTGGAATTCTTCGGAAGACATACGATGCACAACCACAATCATCCCTTGAGAAAGAGATCCAAAACCACTCATCCATTACGTAAAACCACTTATATCGTGAAAACATTTGGCTAGAGCAACCTTTGCTTGACCGAAAATTTCACCAAACATTAAAATTTAAGCCATTAGAAGTCTTAGGTCGAGCGAAAAACGTTTAGGTTGAGCAAGCTACTCGAACATCAAACATTCAGGTCAAGGAACCTATCCGAGTAGAAAACATTCATTTATGAAAATGTAGGAGTTATATGGTTCATGTGCATCACTATCGGATATATCTTCCACTTAAACAAATCCAATACAAAACATCGCCATTAAAATGAAATTTATATGGCGTGGGATATCAACTTGTTTTCCGGCGATGTTGATGGTGACAATGTTGCATTAAATGACGACGGTGACCCTCTGGTGATGACAAATTTCTTTTCTTTTTCTCTCTCGATTATTTCTCTTGTTTCATTCCTATGTTCATTTCTTTCTATATATTTTCCTTACAACATGTAGCTGTCCTCTTATGCCTCAAACACCATCCATTTTTTCTGGTAAAACTTGAGAATTAACACCATAAATTTTCATGCAAATATTTATTATAATTTTTGTTAAAAAAATGGTTGTTACAATAAGTGTATTTTAAAGTTTGTTCTTTCATTATAATACTAATGATTTAAACTAGGTTTAATATAATAAAGTTCATTATATTTGTATGATTAATTTGTAAAAAATAATTTATAAATAATTTTTGATCATATAAATCATTTAAGATCTTATTATATTATCTTTTAACGGTTTAGGGTAGTTTTAATCTATTTTTTTATTATACTCTAATTTAAATTGAATAGATAAAAAAATAATTTTAAATTTTATAAACCATTCAATATTAAATATTGATAAAATGTAATAACTAAGACACAAATGGTATAT
Organism: Gynandropsis gynandra; assembly: GCA_036759665.1. Taxonomy (NCBI): domain Eukaryota; kingdom Viridiplantae; phylum Streptophyta; class Magnoliopsida; order Brassicales; family Cleomaceae; genus Gynandropsis; species Gynandropsis gynandra. The sequence continues at coordinate 4,672,213 of CM071863.1, read as the reverse complement.
ACACAACAGATCCAGATTCGATTCTTGACTGTTCAGACATGCTTGTTTGCGACTGTTGGGTCTGTCACACCCTTTTGAAATTTATCCGTCCATTTTATTTTTTGATTTTTCAAAATTTCATCGTAATTTTATTTTTTCTAATTATTCAATTTCAATTAAAATCATTTCCGATAATTCACCGTTGATTTATTTTTAAAATTTAAAAAGCTTATTAAAAACCTGATATTATTCTTACATGTCTAATAATCTTTTAGACTATTCTTTGCCATCATAACTTCTCCTCATACAATTTTGCTCCTACTGGACATCTTACTTTGTTGCACAAACAATGGTTTGAGGCAAGGTATTTTAGAAAAAGTTGATGAGGTTATTAGAAACTAAAACAAGATATAAAACAACATGAACGAGAGCACCAGTGGTCTAGTGGTAGAATAGTACCCTGCCACGGTACAGACCCGGGTTCGATTCCCGGCTGGTGCATTGGTGTGAGCTGTGATGTCTCTGCTGATGCGATGGTTGGGTCCGTCGCAATCCGCTGAACCTTTCTTCGGATGATAATACAGCCCTTCTGAGCTCTTATCTTTCTTTTTCCTGTTTTAGAAATCAAAGCATGGTTTAAACTGAGTATCTATATATAATAGGGTTTAGTTTTTGTTTTTTGTCTGAATTGCAAGCATTTCATTCATTATTTTGTTCTTCTTGTGTTACTAATATTGGGTCTTTCTATTCCTTTTTTTTTTGTTCCCTTTAAAAAATCCATCAGACGAAATCAACTTCTTCTGGTCTACCCCAGGCCCTCTCATGAAAGAAGGTTATTCCCTTGTTATCATCAATTGTTCATGTAAGTTCCGCTTTGAACCTCCTTAGGTGTTCAGTTTTCTCTTAATTCTTGTTGCAGATAATGACGTCGGGACCTACTCCAACACAAATCCGGAGGGAGATTCGATGCCACCAGCGATGAAGACGACATGATGAAGAGGGAGACTGTTCTAATCCCGTCGATATAAATAACCTCCTTCACGGCCTCTCTAACGGCCACCGAGCGCTACAGGAAACAGAACACAGGATCTCCTCCGTTGGTCTAAACGGAGACGCAGAGCAGAATAGTGAGAGCGAAGAAGACGGAGAGACAGGGAAGGAGACGCCGGAATTGGCGATCCATTGGGCATTCAGGGAGGACGAAAGTCGGAGGTGGCCTTTGACGACGGAGAACGCCACCAGGGTTATGGACGCAATGCGTGCCGTCACGTTCACTGGGGCTGCTCCGGATTGGGTGTCTCAGGTTCCTGAGGATCAATGGATTAATCATCTTAGCAGATTGAGATCCAACAATCAGAATTAATGAAAGTTTTTCCCCAAAGCTCTCATCGGTTGGTGGCTCATTTGAATGGAGTGTTCATTCATTTCTTGTAAATTGAGCTTAGAAAGGGTCCTTCAATTATTCAACGGAGTCTCCTCTAACTCTTCAATCTTCTATGACATTCAGTTAATGGGAAGGCCAAAAACATACATTGCATATGGAATTTTCAAGCACTGATGTTTTCGACTTGGGCGCTTTTGTCTACTCTCTTGATGATCCCAGCAATCACCTGATCACGAATTGAAGAAAACTTGGCTTAGAAACCTCGTGGTAAGACGAAACAAGAAGATTTTATGATCGGATTTTGCTGAATTTAGGTGCCCTCGAGTCGAATATACCTTTCCAGGTCCCAACTCGTAGCTTTTCTTCAGTCCTTTGGATAGGAGAGTCTTCACTGTCGTCTCCCATTGTACCGGAGAAGTCACCTGTGATTTAAACACGATGATATCATCGCTTTCTTAGCCTTTCTTGCCAAAATGGCGTAGAGTGAATAACTCGAGTGATTGAATTATCTACCTGGCGTGCAAGTATCTCCTTGATTGTGTTTGGATCTGCATGAGGTTGTGCATCGACGTTGGAGATCACTGGGATCCTCGGAGTTCTAATCTCCGTTGCTGCTAGTGCAGCTTCTAATCTCGAGACCGCAGGTTCCATGAAACTCGTGTGGAAAGCGCCTGCAACAGCCAAACGGACCTGCCAGGACACCCAAATGTTATTAGCCACGAGTTCGAACCCATGATCCCAAAAGGATTGATTTAGCAGTGAAGAAATAATTATGAGTAGATATAGGCTTGGATTCTCTGTTCAGCGTACTGTCATCCGGGCCTTGAATGACTTGGCTTTGGCTTCAACAGCTTCAATTCCCTTGAGACCTCCAGATACTGCATAATTACCCTACATACATGAACCACACACCGAAATTAAATTGATCGTTACAAATCTAGAATGCCCAACAGCACAGCTGATGAGCGAAATGGACGAAAGGGTCTAAGAGGACGAACTGGGCACAAGTAATTTGCAATCTGAACTTTATTTGCTTCGTCTACTTCTTGGTTTGCTGCATCACACAACGGCTGAACCTTTTCGGAATCCAGACCGATGATACTGACCATGGCACTCTTGGCAGCATCCGCAGCCGCCTGCCCATGCATTTTTTCGTTAAAACTCGGTAACCAAAAAGTTTTACATCTAAAGGGAACATTTGTTGGTGTGTGTGTGAGTTTGCACGATCTCACAGAAGTTACCTGCATTGCTTCTCCGCGTAGTTTTACTAGTTTGAGGCCATCCTCGAAGCTTGAAGGTTATAGCAATAAAAAAAGAGATGATGTTACGCACCGATCTAACTACCATGGGCAAAGAGAAAAGTAGTTCCCTAAATGATTTTGGAAGAACACAATAAGGAAAATCATGTTGCGATGATCTAAACGACAGATTGAGCATTTTTTGGTGATGTAAAAATGGCCATATGATTTCTAAAAATGATAATCTAGTACCCATTAGCTTGATGCTAACACGTCGAGATCGACCATAAGGTCGACATCAAATTGTACATGGATGGAATTACTAGTACTCCTACGGAAAGGAAATTAAGCAGTCATGTTGGGTATTAGAATTGTGGCTGTCAATAGAATTGGATCAAATTTTATCACCAAAAAATACAAACGTTATCTTTTTCATACAACTCATTCTAATTTGTGATCTTCTTCGATATTTGTTAGGAGCTTTAAGATAACTTACCTGAAAGCTCCAGCAAATGCCAGTGCAGTATACTCTCCCAAGCTGAGACCACAGGTTACATCAACGGAATCGATTGTTTGTTGGCCGCCTTCACGAGCACGGAGTAATTCAACCGCTGCTAAGCTTGTGACGTAAATAGCAGGCTGGAAAAAGCGAGGCACAAAAACCTTCAATGACAAGTCGACTATTGCTAAACCATCGCATACCAAGTGCACTTTATCGCACGTAAGTTATTAAAAGGAAACAATCACAAGTTGTGTTAAATCTGGAGAAAAAATTCTTGAAGATTCGTAATGACTTATATGCAAGAAACATCAAACCAATCAATCGAATATTGATTAATATGTAATCGATCAAACACTACTTGAAAACAACTTCCCCTCAGAAACGAAATGCTCCAAATTCTCCTCGAGAAAGTTCATTAGATGGAAACAGCAAGATGCAAAAATGAACAAGCAAGGGCATACACCTTCTGAACTGAAAAAGACATATGATCCAAACTTGAGGACGAAAGTACCTGGCTTATGACAGTTGAATCGAGCTTGTCTTTTGGTCCATTAAGACAAATATCCAGAAGATCATAACTGAGAGCCAATATACACATATTCCTTCATTTAGCAAGAGAAAACTCAAGTTGATTCCAGCAGAGAAAGATAGAAGCCATACCCCAAGATATCATTAGCTTTCTTGTACAACTCTCCAGCCGCGGGGAGGCTCTGAGCTTCTTTCCCCATCCCTACTGCCTGTGCGCCCTGTGAGATTGCAAAACAATTTAAATCTAACCCTCTCAAACAATGTAAACAATGATATTCTGAGGGCACTTCCAAAGGCTAAGAAAGCAACACACGGATAACGTGAAAAAATGCTCATGATTGGATCTTGTGCGACTGTACATTTGGATCTCGAATATATTCATTCTTTTACTTCAATCCAAATCACTTCTGAGTGGGATACAAAGCAAAACAATGTTACTGAATAGACAGGAGTCCTACTACAATGCAACTAGCTAAAACTCAAGCAAGGATCATAATATGAGGAGGAAAGTGGAAGAATGAAACACTGGACTTTGCGGAATTTCAAATTTCAGATTAACGCAATCCACTTTTTCATTTCGAAATCCACATTTTCAGCGTCGTACAACACAATTCGGAATTTCCAAGTCTTAAAATCGGGGCTGTTTCGTTCGTCCAAACATACCAAATCCCACATTATAAGCGTCGCACCGTCCAACCTTGCAAGAATTCAATTGTCGGAAATCAGACACACTAAGGAGAGGGAAAACAAAGAACCTGGCCGGGGAAAAGGAAAGCGGAGGTGGGACTGTAATCGGCGAACAAGGCGTCGTTCACGGTGGTCTGAGATCCAACGGAGATGCTCATGAAAACTCTAGATCGGTTGAGACCCTTGACAGCGAAGCTCTGAGACGCGCTTCTGGTGAAGCTCAGCTTGTTTATAGCGACAGATGGGAGGAGCAAGGAGGAAGAGGAGGAGGAGATGGTGGCGGCCATGGCGGAGGGATGAGTGCGCAGGATAAGAGAGGTCGGAGGAATGTGTAGGATAAGAGGACGGTGAAGCAGAGTGTGCATATACAGATGAAAACTGAGCGGAGAATACGAAGATGAAGGAGTTGAATGTCCGCCCAACCCAACTGCCAAGTTTGGGCTATTCCTTCGAAATATATAAAAATAGAAAATTTATTAAACATTATATATATATCTATATATATGTTATATATATCAGTATATATATGTTATTGGTATATATTATATATATGCAAATTGAAATAGATAGCTTTCTCGTTGTACAATGTTCTTTCTTTCGAAAACCAAAACTCTATCAGATCAGAGGGTTGGTATCTTTCATCCTGTTTTTCAACACATTAAATCCACTTGGGGATTATCAAAAATGCTCTGTAGGACTAAAGTCCTTCAAAAATACCCTTGACTGAAAAAAAAAAGTTTCAACTTCAAATCTACCCTTAAAATATTGATAATCCCATGTTATTTTTGACGATATATTTTAGGGAAGGGTATTTTTGAAGCGTTTTAGCCCTACGAGGGTATATCTGATATTCTGCCAATCCACTTGGTGGGAGGAAAGAAGGCCTATTCAAAAAACAGGAAAAAAAGAAATCCATATCTCGTTTTCCGAATACCCCATTTTAGCTCATATATCTATTACTATACTAAAAGGCTTTCCGCCATGAACATTGTATCCATGCTGACGTGACAGCCGTTTTTGCTGTTCGATTCTGGACGAAGCCGCATGTACGGTGCAAATGTCTCGGGCGGGATGCGAATCCTCAACCCGACCAGACTTCAATAGTCGTTAGATGCGACACGTTATATCCACGCGCTTCGCACGCTATCCTTGACCGTCGGATCATCCCATTTTTTCCCCCTTCAACAGTTGGATTTCCTCACCGACAGACCTCCTGCATTACCAACCGTCGATTTTTTCTAGGGTTTTGCCCATTTGGCTTCCCTTGCTTGTGCTGGCCTATAGAGGTCACGTTATCCCATTTGTCAAAACCCTTTTTGTTTTCCTCTTTTGTGTTTCACCTTCTTTCCTGCTTCTGCTCCTCTCTGTTTATCGAGATCTCGGCTGTTGCCGACGAGTAGCCATTCGGCGGTCGATTCCGTGTGTAGGCAATGCAGTGTGATGTCGGGTGGCCGTTTGTCAAAACCCTTTTTGTTTTGCTCTTTTGTGTTTTCCCTTCTCTCCTGCTTCTGCTCCTCTCCCTTTATCGGGATCTCAGCTATTGTTGACGACCAGCCATTCGGCGGTCGATTCCGTGTGTGGGCAGTGCAGTGTGATGTCGGGTGGAATTTGTTTTTGTTTAGGGGTTTTTTCCTCAGTCGGGTGGGTGTCGCCATCGCCGCCTAGCTTTCTTTTTTGGTCATGTTCGACGTTTTTTCTTTTCGTTTTTGCCGACTTCCTCGGAGATGTATACCGATCGGTCTGTGCAAAACTGCATTTGTATGCGGTAGTCCGATCCTATGGTTCGACATTCCCTATTGTATTCGGCTGGCCGAAGTTTTTTTCTTTTTTTCACAATGTATGGTTATTGCTTCTTAGCCATAAAATTTTGTGTCTTTTTTTTGGTTATTTTAGCATTTGGTTTTTACGTGTGCAATTTTTTAGTCATTGGGATCTTGACTGTTGTGGGCAGAAAGTTCTTCATCTGCATTTATACGCGGAGGTCTGATCCCGTGATCCAGTCTTTGTTGGTGTCTTCCATTGGAATTTTTTTATTTTTTTTATGTGCGTAGGTGTTTGTCAGTCGTAGATTCCGGGGGGTTTTTTGATTATTTTACAGTTTCTGTTGTGAACAGACCCTTTGGATCACCCGGATCTGTACTGTTCTGGGATGAATGTGCATCGTTTATACATGGTGTATGAATCCCTGCGCGGTGAAGTCCTTTTGTTCTCTGACGTACTTGTGCTCCTTTTGGTTGTCTTCGGCCGCTTTCTCACTGAGCTATCCTTTCATCTTTTCATCTATAGGATCTTTTGCTGGGTTTTGGCCGACTATTTCAGAGAAATATAACGATTTGACGAGAGACTATGCCATTTACTTGCGGTGGTCCGATCCCGAGATCCATTATTTTGGACTGTCTTTAAATCGGGTTTTCGGGTTTGGTTTATAGGACTCGAATAATATTCCATTTTATAGTTTCACTATAAACGAAATGTGAATATTGCGTGTTTCATGTTTTTAATATACTGAAACTAAACATGCTAATTTCCTAATAAAAGTTTAAGTCTTATGTTTTATGTTCTTATAAGTGAATTAAATTTTGCTTTCGTATAAATGATTCCTGATTAGTTGAACATTTTCGTTTTATATAATAGCAATATTTTATTTCTCTAGATATTAAATATTGATTTTTCTTATGCCATTGAATATTTCAGATGATTTCATATTTATATTAATACAAATCATAATCATTAGGTATTGAAGATAAATTCTCGACATTAAGATTTTTTATGGAATGAGTTTAAACATTCTTTTCATGAATGATAACTTTTGTTTGTTTTTCGATATGTATCATGTTATCTTATAATTTTAGAGAAAAAATTATGAGTTATATGACCTATTAATTTTTTTAGCCTTTGAATTTAATAGGTTATGTTGTATATTTCATTTGCGTTTTTAAAAGATTCTAAAAAATTGAAATTAGAATAGAAAAAGAAATTCAACTTTCCGTTATCAAGTGAATTATTTTTTATTCCTTTTAAAAGACCACCATTCTTTTAATTTCTCTAAACAATCTGGGTTTGTTGTGTTAAATATTGGACCACAATATGAACAATAGTCTGGTGATTATTAGATATATCGATTATAAGTTAGGATTTGGATTTGTAGTGTTGATTAATTAAGATCTCTCCTAAGCTCATCATTTTAAATTTTGATTCTTTTTTCGGATTGAATATAACATATAATTTTTTTAAAAATTTTGATTACCACTGAACAAATAATGATAAACCATCAATTTATCCGATTTAATAATAATTGATGTAATTTAAAAACTAAAAAAATCTGTTCAAATAATACTTTTTTTTTATTTTTTTGGATTATCACACAAAGAATTAAAATTTTTACTCTGATTTGATTTAGAATCAAGCAACAATATATATACTTATACATATATAAATTTTGGTATATAGTTTACAAAAAAAAAATAATATTATCATCAAATTATTTCTTAACATTCAATAATTCATTTTGTAATATTTGATGTATATATTTTTACCGATTTCTGGTTGGAAATTATAATTCCCATGCTTATTTTGGTAGATTTATTTAGGCTTTGAAATATGTTTGGATGAGGTCTTTTTATATGGGTTGACATGATACTATAAAGACTGTTGGCCCATTATATTAATTACCTGTCTATTGGGTTTTATTTCTTGGGTAAATATTGGGTCCATTTCGTAACCGATTTTGATGACTATATATACTTGTGTCGCTACGTATACTATGCATTAGTCTAGGTGGACAAATTTCACCCTATATGGATGCGTGGCAACATTTCTCCTACGTTAAATCTGTCTGCCTATTACTTGGATTTATTATATGTCTTTATTACAGAAACACGGATTGTTTTGGATTTAAAGCACTCCTTCTTCTTACCAAAGTAAAGTATACGTGTCACTGTAAATGGTGATGTGTTTTGTATGTGATATATCTTACTTCTGACTCAGCTGAATCCATTATCCACCTACGTTTATCCTTCATGGTAAAGGCTTTTTCATAACGGTTATAAATATTACCATTTCTAATTTCTAGAGTCACTCAACTTAGTCCAGTTTCAGTTCCTAGAAAACAATAAGCTTCTGTGATCTTTCTGTTTCTGTGTTTGCCAACCATGTATTGTCCCCTCACTGATATACGACCTACACAAGAGATATCGTTTAGAATTCGTGTTCGTGTTGTGCATGTTTGGAATATTGATGTTGTGCCAGTCCCCAGATCCACATCTAACTGGGAAATGTTAGTTTGTGACGAATGGGTAAGACTGTGTTTATGTTTTTAATAATGCATTGAATTCAGTTTTACTTTACTATTAATTCTGTTTTTGTTTGGTTTCAGGGGAATCATATCCAATGTTCTGTGCGCTCTAACTTTTGGTATCATCATCAACGATTCCTCGTGGAGGGAGCATGTAGTATAATTACCAATTTCAACGTCAATCGTAGTTTCGGGGAATACCGAGCATCCTCTCTTCTCTTTAAAATAATTTTCACTTCTACTACTGTTGTGAGGCCTTACGGTGATATAAACAACACAGATAACTACTTCAACTTTGCATCCTACTCCGACATATTATCAGGTGTTTTGGAAGACTCGAATATGATTGGTACGTTGTCTGTAAATACTGCATAGATATCGTCTAGCTATGTATATTTTATACAGCTCTACATTGATGTTTATTTTGCTAATATTTGTTTTGTTTATTGAATTTTGTTGTAGATGTAGTGGGTGGGGTCATTGCTGCTGGTGAGCTCAGTGATGTAACTTATGCTGAACGCACGGCCCGCCGTTTGACAATACAGCTGCACGATGTCCAGTACCCTCTACCGTTTCTTTGGTTTTAAGTTTATGTTCCATTCATATATTATCATTTTTGTTCTATTGACCACCATATTCTGTTTTTAGTTCGCAGGTTGTTGAGTGCACCATGTGGGAAACGTTTGCGTACGAGACATATAAATTCCATCCAGCTCCACGAAAATGGACCGTTTGTAATCATTTGCCAACTGTTTAAATCAGAACTTGGGATGGTAATTGATGCGTTATCAAAGTTAAACAAATAACCTAAACTACCCGCAAGTGCACGGCATGTGTGTAGTTTTTCAGGTGTCGATACCACAGGGACTACGCAACACAACCTAAACTCGAACTATGGATCAAACTTGCTAACGGACGAAATATGGTTTTAAGAATGAAATACTAAAAAAAATAAACACACTAGTTCTTAAGAATGAGACAAACGTTCCAGGAATCCAGTTTCACCACAAGACTACCGAAACCAACAATCAACCTATCTATCATGCAATCCCAGTCATGTCATCTAAGACAGACGATCTTAATATGATATCTACCCTCTCTCGAGGCATAGAAACGTGATCTAGTCAATTTATCCCCTACTTTCGTAGCTGACACCTTGAATTAAACCCATAAGACCTGTGATTCATCCGTTTTACCCTCAACCGCTACTACCTACTTTCGTGGCCTAAACTCCGTTGTTCTAAACCTGATCTTCTAGGACTAGAATTCTCCTTTCGATCCTTCTCCCAATCCTAACACATGCATCTACGTGGCCATCACAAACACAAATCAATTAAGCACTCAGATAAAGAATAGATAAACGAAAATGGGAAGATGCATTCAAAGATAAATCAAAGTGGTTCCGGAATAGCCATGGGCTAATCCCTTCTCCTAGAACACAACAAACTACTCGCTCATGCGTTCGTAAACAAACATAATTGAAGTATAAAGTCTAAGGAACATGAAAACCAAACGAAATCGAAGTCTTGGGTTGATCTCCAATGCTCCTTGCAAGTCTCCTTCGCAAGAACCTTCTCATTCTCTCTACTTTCTCTCCTCGATCAAGAACCGAAAACTGAGTAAATGAGCTCGACCTCTCGCTCCTCTCCTTTTCTTTCCTTCCTCTTTTCTTTCCTTTTTCCCTTCTTTTCCTTTCGGTCGTTCAGTTCTTCCTTATGCTGCAGCAGCCACCGATTGTTGTCTTTTTATGAGTTTCCATTCTTGAATAAGTTGGGTGACGTTTTCATTACTTTCTCCAGCAAAATATCACTTATCCTCTTCTCTAAAGTCGTTTTCCTTATTGTATAAGTCCCCAAAAAACTCCCATTTGTTTTAAATTAAATTAACTTATTTGGAGTTGCAAATGACGGACGCGACTCGCGTGGGCTGGGTAAGTGACCCGCTCGGGTATGGTGCGGAAGATCGCGCAAGAATGCGATGGAGGCAGGC
>CM071863.1:4615038-4661519 GCA_036759665.1 Gynandropsis gynandra | reverse complement strand
ATGCCCCGGGCGGGGTATTTCTCGCCCGACTCGTGCTCAATTTGTTGGACAAAATCGCCGTAACAAATGCCCGCTCGGGCTAGGGAGTTATCCGCACGGGTAGTGGCTATTCCTTGCCGATTCTCGTCTCGTTTGTCCCGTGATGATCCTCGATGTTGGTACTTTGTCTCGTGCACGTCCTTTATCTCCGAAATAAACCAAATACACATAAAAACCTATAAGAACATGAAAACACGAAAACAAGTAAAACGAATACGGAATCATACGTAAAGCATCACATCTATATCATAAACATTTCTAAAATCATGCAAGAAATACGTATGAAAACGAGATGATCAGTAATAACTTCTCACTCCTTTCCATTTTTCCATATGTTGTTTGCTTTTCCCGTTTCACTACTGCTTTAACATTTTGGATGTCTTACTTGCAGCGTACCATTATTTACACTCCAATTTTCGTTATGGTTGATGTAGTTATACACATATTAGTAATATAATTGTATTTGTACGACAGATTTCTTACTGAATGGTTATATGGAAGGGTTGTTCATTACGATGATGATCGCTTTTAAATTCAGTTGTACACGACACTATCTTATGGTTTCGGTTTTAACATGCTTATGTTACTTTTTCGGTGTTAAGAACGGTTTTTTTGCTGCAGCAGTAAAATTGGCTACTAAAAAATAATTACTTTCTGCAATTTCATTTTGGAAAATTACATTTTTGGTCTGTACTTAAAATCTGCTTTTTTTGGCTTCTATTGATGGACAGGCGAACCTTACGTAATGTGCAATTTTCCAGCGAAATCTATTTAGATAAGAATTTCAATGCCATAGTAGAGTACAAAATGAAGTACGCGAAAATTAATTCTTCCTATTTCAATGAGGGTTTAATCATATCTAATACCGATTTGTTATAGAAAATCATACTAATTATATTTTTGTTCTCTCCCGCGACAACGCTTGAACCAAATACTTATCATCTTTGTCTGATACCCTAAAAGCTATAAGTCAGCTCACTCCGAGGCCTCAGCCAAGTGAATCACTCAATTTTTGGAATGCTTTTACAATTAAAACCATTGCTGATCTGGGAAAAATAATGGAGGTAACTTGTGTCATTTTAATATACAATTAAAATTTTACAATTGAGTACTCATAAGATTTTGTTATTGCAGACTTCAACTTGCATAGTTCCAGCATTGATCACTGAAGTCCTCGATAGAGTTGACCGAAGTATGTCTTCGTTTGACAGACAACGAAGACATACTTCGGCCCATATCCACGAGGGTATACTTTATCTCCTATCTTTCTTCAAATGCATATATATTAAATGCACTTTCCCGTTAATTGTGTTATATCTTTTTACAGAACCCGTCATTTGTCCCGTTCATACAAGTATAATATAAAACTCGTATTCCTTCATTGTACATCTTTACATCAATCACTTCTTATATTAAAATTGAAGATACAGTACAATATAATAATCGTTCCTTTCATGATTGGTATATTTGTCCTCAGTTCTCTCCAGATAACAGTTCCATAGGATCCGTTCCCAGTTCTCCTTCTACCAGTCATTCCTATAGGAAGAGACATGTGGACGACCGTGACAGTTACTCATCCCTCCAGTCAACTACATCGAAGGTAAAACCAACGGATCCAGAGGTGGGCAGTTCAAAACGTTCATAATAAAGGCTTCTGCAAAAATCACTTCTCATTTTATGTTTTACTGTGCTAGGGACCTTTTTCCACTCGAAGGGCTAGCTTCGTTCTTATATATAATATTGTAATGGGATAATTTTGATGAACAATGCCCTATTTTTTTTATGTGCTTAACTCTGTACATAGTCTGAGGCGTCTGATAAATCAACTGCTGCATAAGGTTTTTGTGATGTATAATATTATACGCAGTTTCTTAATGACAACGTTAAGGTTCCCTAGAATTATTACATTTTCACCTACTTAAATATTTAGATATCATACAAATATATTTGTGTTTCAACTATGTTAATGTCCGACGCAAAGTTATATTTAAAATAATTTCTTTGATATACTTTTTCTTGTGACCCAAATTTATTATTATTTCACATACATTTCAGAGAAGCCATATTGCAACTATACTTGCTGATAGATCTTCCTTCTACGAAGCCAGTACTTCGGTTGCACAGTCAATTAATCATATGACGATGTTACCTACATTTAACCCTCTTGGTATATATTTATCTATTGCATTGTAAAAAATCATTGTCACTTCTAATAGTGCATTTTGTGCATTCATATATTGCACATAATTCAATTATTTATTAATTTTCTTTCGCATGTAGGCATTGTTTCTTATGCAGATATTGGGGATCAATCTTTCTCGTGCCAGTTTTGCGATGCAAGGATGTGGTTCAGTGAACATTCTAACCAAAAAAGTTGTCGAGATGATTCTTTATTTAGTTTATGTTGTTCAAAGGGAAAAATATCGTTACCAAAATTATCGGACCCCCCTGAATATTTGAAATCACTTTTTCAAAGGTCTCATAAATATTATGCACATTTCAAATAGCACATTCGTGCATACAATATGATATTTTCGTTTACATCGATGGGCAGTCATATTGATACTTCAATAAATATTCATAAAAACCGTATATATTTAAAATACAAGGACAAAACTACCATTGTATTGGAAGTTTGTTATCTAATTTCGGAGAGTCCGCGAAATTTGCACAATTATATATTTATGACACTGATAATGAAATCCAAAATAGGATAAACGCTGTCAGGTGTGTTGCTCATGCAGTAGTGGAAATTAATTTTTTTTACAATTAATGACGTTAGAAACTAAACATTTACCTATTTTGTAACAGCACACAAGGAACATCGGTACAATTTCAAAGCAGCCTTTATGAAGATATTGTGAGAAATATTCAACAAATACTTGATGAACACAATCCGTATGTTAAAGTATTTCGAATAGCTCATGACAGATTTAATGCATGTGAATTACTTTAAATGAAATTATGTCTATTAGAAAACCGAGAAAAAAAGAACATCTCATATAATTTACCTGAAGTGACAGAAGTTGTTGCATTGATAGTAGGAGATTTAGAAGAGAAATTAAGTGAACGAGATATCATTTTACAGAAGCACAGTAACGAATACATGAGAATAATTGAATTGCACCCTTCTTATCTTCCATTGCAATATCCGCTTCTATATCCACATGGCGAAGATGGTTATCATAAACTTAGATTTGCGTCTGACGGCTTCTCTATCGTTAAAACCTCAAACACGAATTAGTTTAAGAGAATTCATCGCATACCGTCTCCAGGAAAGAATTAATGAATCGTTTCATATAATACATTCTGGAAGACTCTTCCAACAATTTGTTGTTGATGGTTTCTGCATGGTGGAATCAGAAAGAATTTCTTATATAAGAAACCATAGAAAAAAAAATTGCGATGCCATTTGTACAATAATATAGAAAGTGCAGTACATTCAGGAACCGCTACAACATCCAATATTGGAAAGAGAGTAATCTTGCCTTCGTCATTCACAGGTGGTTCACGATATATGAAACATAATTATTTGAATGCGATGGCTTTATGTAAAAACTTAGGATTTCCAGATATTTTTTACATTCACATGTAACCCTAAATGGCCCGAGTTACAACGAATCCTAAAGTTCTATGATGATACATCGGAAAACAGACCCGATCTTTTGACAAGGTTATTTAAAATTAAACCTGATGATTTGTTAACAGATTTAAAGCAGAACAAACGTGTTGGCGAAATAAATGCAGGTGAGTTAATACTCTATAGATATTTAAACCATAACTTTTTAATAATTTGACAGTCATACATATAAATTCGTTCAATGCAGTTATCTACACAATTGAATTTCAGAAACGCGGGCTCTCTCACGCACACATTTTGTTGTTCCTAAAAAACAATAAAAAATTCCAACATCAAGCAATATCGATGCTATTATATCTGCTGAGATTCCAGATAAAACAGTAAATCCTTTGTTATATAATGCAGTTCAGGAAACAATGGTTCATATACCTTGTGGAATAGTGAACAAATTCTCTCCCTGTATGGACAAAGGAAAATGCACAAAAATATTCCCAAAAAACTTTACTCAATCAACATATATTAATAATGAAGGATATCCAGTTTACAAAAGAGAAAACAATGACAGATTTATAATGAAAGACGGAGTTAAACTAGATAATCGCTACATTGTGCCTTACAATCCCTATCTTCTTTTAAGATATAGAGCTCATATCAATTTAGAGTGGTGTAATCAAACAAAAGCCACTAAATATTTATTCAAATACATAAATAAAGGATGTGATAAAGCTGTTACAATGATCACTGCACCTGGAAAAAGTGAAACAAACATATCGTTTGACGAAATAAAAAATTACTATAGTTGTAGATACGTATCGGGTTGTGAAGCTTGCTGGAGAATATTTAAATTTGATATTTATTACAGAAGTATACCTGTGAAAACGTTAAAATGTCACTTACCCGAACAACAAAACATCATATTTGATGAAGATGACGACTTGTGCGACATAACATCCGATGAATACATGCAACGAACTAAGTCTACAAAATGGTTGAGATGGAATGCTCAATGCTCTGAAGCGCGACAGTTGATGATATGATCCCGGAGGACACCGAAGACGCGACCAACAACACTGAGGAGGACGCGACCCGCGGAAAGGAAGAAGAGGGAATCTCCGCGACAGACGCCGCGGAGGCTGCAACCCGAGACGCCGAGCATGCGACCCGAGACGCCAATCCCGCCCGTGACCTGAGCCCGAGCTCTAGAAGAGGATGCCTTGATCATACCCGCTGGTCCCATGACCAGAGCCAAGGTCGCGAAGCTCAAGGAGCTATTATCGGGATCCTCACGTCCGTCCACGCTCATGAGGAGTATGCTAGTTCACGTGAAGTCACGAGCCTAAAGAACGTCATTCAAGCCGAAGCTCAACACGCAACGGTCATTAATTAGGTAAAGTGACCCGCGTGTGCTCTTTTCCCCTCGTCGGTTTTGTCCCACCGGGTTTTCCGACGACGGGTTTTTAACGAAGCCACGAGTCACTTATTTCCCGCGACCTAATTAATGACCCGACACAAGACACGAGAAGGATGCATCCCCATGTGCACGGCCAACAAGGAAGTTATCTTCTTGTTTGAAGAAACCAAGGCATTGATTAGGGCTTTTGCATGAAGACCTAGCATTTAATGTACTTTTTTTTGAATTTCCTTGTTTTTATCTACTTATGGCCGACCACCCATGGAAAAACAACAATCAAACTTTTGAAAATTTATCTTTTGAATCAATATTGATTTCCTTTTGAATTCCTTTGTGAGTTCTTGGTTGTTGGTGAGTAATATCCAGCTTCCTATTGGTTGGTGTGTCATATCCAACGATCCGTTCGTTCTTCCTTGGTGTGTCATATCCATTGAAGACGAACTCGGTAAATCGAGATCCTTCCGCAACTCTCATGTGACCACTCGCTCCACACACCCTTGTGCAATCCGTTGCAGCAAGGCATATCCTTCACTAACCAAGTCTAGAGCGTCGATTTTCAGTCGGGATCGCGTCAGGTGGTATCAGAGCTCGTTCTAGCGCCCAACGGTTAGTTTATTTTTGTTTTGATCTTTCGGTCAAAACTTGTTTTCAATCCTACAAAAAGAAAAAAAAAATATATATATATAAGGAACGTTCGAAGGTTCAAATATTTATTACGTGAGTGATTAGCTTGAACGAATCATCGTTAAAAGATTGAAGTATTTCGTGCGCCTAGGTTTAACGGCTAGTAGTCTATCGTGTACATAGTTGCATTTCGTGCGTTTTGTGTTCATTGAAAACGTAAATTTGCGAACGTGATTAGAGGATATTGAACGTGTTAGTTTGTGTGTTTAAAATTATATTCGAACATATCTAGTCCGTTCGGTAGAAAATCCGTTCGGACGTGTGAGTGCGCGACCATACCCGTACGTGTTTATTTTTGTTTTTAGGTTTGCGTTTTGTTTCCTTTCCGCTTGTGGCTGCTCCGTTGTTACGTGTGCAGGAGATCAAGATTAGGTACACGCAAGAGAAGACCTAAGACAACACGGGTAACATGGAAGGCGATCCAAGCCGTGTCAATGAGAGACTCATTGAGGCTCTCGCGGCTCGCCTAGAACAAAGCATCAACAACAAGATGGAGGAGTTCAGTCATGAGTTTCAAGCCGAACGTGCCCCACGACTAAGAAACATCCAAACATTCCAGCAACGTGAAAGGAACCCGCTTGAGGAGGACAACAACTACTACGAACGAGGTAGCTCATCCTCGTCCTGAAGTAATCACCGGCGACAACGCGCGCCTAGGGAGCGGAGAGACGACCCGAGGGATGACCTCGCTGGTCTTAAACTTAAAATCCCCGCGTTCCACGGTAAGACCGACCCAAAAGCGTATCTAGAATGGGAAAGAAGGTAGAACTAGTGTTCGGATGCCAAGCTTACCCCGATGCCAAAAAGGTTAGGGTAGCGGCCACAGAATTCTACGATTATGCGCTGAGTTGGTGGGATCAATTCACGATTTCTCGACGAAGAAATGGCGAAAAACCAGTAGCTACTTGGTTGGAAATGAGGTCAATAATGCGCAAGAGGTTCGTGCCAAATCATCACCACCAAGAGGTCCATCGGCGGCTACGGAAACTCATCCAATGAAACCGATCCGTGGAAGAGTATTACCAAGAGATGGAGCTGCTCATGTTGCGGGCTGATCTTACGGAAGATCGAGAGGCAACAATGTCACGGTTCTTTGGAGGTCTCAACGTAGACATCCAAGACCAACTCGAGCTACAACATTACGTGGAGATCGAGGAGATGCTTCATAAGGCGATCCTCATCGAACAACACCTCCAGCGGTGACGCAACCCCCGTTCGGGTTATGGGGCAGGAAAATACGGACAAACACGAGATGAGAGACCGAATTATCCCCGGAGGGACAACACGGCACAAGCAGGCCGCGACCCGCTGAAGACGCAGACCGCGGGCCGAGACGCGCCGAAAACTGTTTCAGCCGCGCCGCGAGACAAAGGTAAAATCGAGGCCACAACGTCAAGGGCTCGAGACGTAAAGTGTTTTAAGTGTCACGGCCGAGGACACTATGCCAGCGAATGCACCAACAAGAAAATCATGATTATTCGTGACGATGGCGAGTTCGAATCCAAGGACGAGGCGGCCGAACTATCGGACGAGCCGCGTGAAGAAGAACCCGTCATGGGAGAATTGCTGGTTACTCAGCGAGCTCTCAACATGCAATCTAAGTGTGATGAGCAAGAACAGCGTGAAAACCTGTTCCATACCCGCTATTTGGTTCACGGCAAGGTCTGTAGCGTCATCATTGATGGTGGGAGCTGCACGAATATGGCTAGCGCTACAATGGTTCGAAAGCTCGGACTAAAGGTTCAGAAACATCCGAAGCCTTATAAGCTTCAGTGGCTGAAGGAAAATGGTGAAATGAAGGTGACAAGCCAAGTGACCATCCCATTTTCCATAGGAAAATACGAGGACGAGATCCTATGCGATGTGCTTCCGATGGAGGCAAGCCATATCTTGCTCGGAAGACCTTGGCAGTCAGACCGCAAAGTGAAGCACGACGGTTACACCAACAAGCATTACTTCGAATTTAATGGTAGAAAGATTTTACATGTCCCATTGACGCCGAAGGAAGTTATGCAAGATCAAGGTCATCTAAAGAAGCAGAACGCCCTTGAGCTCAGACCGTCTAACTTTTTCGCACGATCGGGTGAAATCAAGAAGACATTACATTCCGATCAAACTATCCTTTTATTTGTGTATAAAGAAGCTCTAGCGAGCTTATCTAACATCACACCTATGTTGCCGAGTGAAATTTCTAAACTTTTGCATGAGTAAAATGACGTCTTTCCAGAAGAACACCCCACCAGACTGCCACCCATATGTGGAATCGAACATCAAATCGATTTCATCCCCGGAGCCACGTTACCAAATCGGCCAGCGTACCGAACCAACCCCGTGGAGACAAAGTAGCTGCAGAGGCAGATAGAGGAACTTATGGCCAAAGGACATATTCGCGAGAGTATGAGTCCGTGCGCCGTACCAGTGCTACTCGTACCAAAGAAGGATGGCAGCTGGCGCATGTGCGTTGATTGTCGTGCAATCAACAACATCACGGTGAAGTATCGTCACCCTATCCCTAGGTTAGATGATATGATAGATGAATTACACGAAAGTAGGGTATTTTCGAAAATTGACCTAAAAAGCGGATATCATCAAATTCGAATGAAAAAAGGAGATGAGTGGAAGACGACCTTCAAAACCAAGCATGGGTTATACGAATGGATAGTCATGCCCTTTGGGTTATCAAATGCACCTAGTACATTTATACGACTGATGAACCATGTGCTTAGGGAATTTATTATAAAGAGTATTAGAACATTACTGTACATAAGGGTATTTTTGTAATTTCTTATTCCGTAATTAGGTTTAATTCTTAACCTATTGTACTCTGAATTTCCTTGATTCAAGGTCGCGTCTCAACCGCTTTCCTTGAATCTAGGACGCGTCCCAACCGATTCCGTACCGTGTGCCTTGCGTCTTCCTCTCATGGAAAACCTCCCGGAGCAATTGCATACCGTCAACATGTTTGATCCGCAGCAACCACAGAAGCTTCTCTTCGCTTGCAACATGTCAAGCGTCACGAAGCTCACCCCGACGAACTACCTTACGTGGAGCGTTCAAATCCGCTCCCTCCTTGAAGGGTACAATCTTGAATGCTTCATCACCGAAGATTCTATTGTACCACCGGCCATGATTCAAGTTGATGGGATCCAGCAACCAAATCCCGCCTTTAGTCCGTGGAAACACCAAGATCGCTTGATTTTCAGCTCCATGCTTGGAGCGCTATCCCTACCGCTTCAACCGGTCATTGCCCGAGCAACTTCCGTTCGTGATGCGTGGAAAACCCTAGCAACCATCTATGGCAAGGCTTCTCGTGACACATCAAACAACTACGAGATCAGATCAAACGATGTGTCAAAGGATCTCAATCAATAGAAGAGTACCTACGGTTTATCACCACCAAAACCGATGAACTCTCTCTTCTCGGGAAACCGATGGATCACGAGGACGTCCTTGAAGCCGTTCTTGATGGACTCCCGGAAGAATACAAGCCTATTGCTGACGTGATCAATGCCAAAGATGCTGCCATCTCAATTGAGGAGCTGCACGAAAAACTTCTCAACCATGAGGCAAAATTGGCCGTTGATCTCCCACCACCCGCCGCTGCCCTACCGGTCACGGCTCATGTTGCTGCTGCCCGTTCTCGCCCACGTAACCCCAACTCTCAATGGGGTCGCCAAAACAACAACCGCAATTCCTCGGGTGGTTACCGAGGTCGCTGCCAATTGTGTGGAATTCAAGGACACAGCGCCAAATTCTGCTCTCGCTTCCGCTACACAACCGCGAACAACTCATTCGATCTCACCTCACAACCGTGGACACCTCCTCAACGTCCATGGCCACCAGCAGCGAATGTTGCTACGTATCCTACGTACGACACCTCCAATTGGCTACTGGACAGTGGGGCCTCGCATCACATCACATCCGACTTGCAGAACCTCTCACTTCACACCCCGTATCACGGCCGCGAAGAGGTTACCATAGCTGATGGCTCCGGACAACCCATCACTCATACGGGTTCCTTTTCGTTATCTTTACCAACTCGTTCCTTATTGATGGATGATGTGCTTTGTGTTTCCTCCATGCACAAAAATTTGGTTTCGGTTCAGCGTTTATGCAAGTCTAACAATGTCTCCGTTGAATTCTTTCCTCATATGTTTCAGGTGAAGGATCTAAACACGGGGGCGTCGGTTCTTCAAGGCAACATTAAGGATGGCGTGTATGTGTGGCCGTTCCCTACTGCGAATACCAAACCCACTGCCGCATTCTCACATCTCAATCCCACCGTATCCACTTGGCATTCCCGTCTAGGACATCCGTCACTACCCATCCTCAAACATGCCTTGTCCAAGGTCAACATTCCGTTAGTTAAAGAGTCTTCTATTTCTCCATGCAATTCGTGTCTAAGTAATAAGAGTCATAAACTTCCGTTTAATGACTCATCCATTGTGTCTTCACGACCCCTTGAGTTTATTTTCTCCGATTTATGGACATCTCCTATTGTTTCAATGGATGGTTTCAAATATTACGTTGTTTTCGTTGATCATTACACGCGCTATTCTTGGCTTTATCCACTCAAACAAAAGTCGCAAGTTCGAGCAACCTTTATTGCCTTCAAATCCCTTGTAGAAAACAAGTTTAGTGCGAACATAGTCAACCTTTACACCGACAACGGTGGAGAATACATAGCTCTCCGTTCCTTTCTCTCGGACAATGGCATATCTCACTACACCACCCCACCTCACACTCCCGAGCATAATGGGATATCCGAGCGTCGACATCGTCACATTGTCGAAACCGGATTATCCCTTCTTATGCACGCCTCCCTACCTCTACCATATTGGTCTTACGCCTTTACGGCTGCGGTTTATTTGATCAACCGCATGCCCACCCCACTCCTTTCATATGCCTCGCCCTATGAAGCTCTCTTCCACACCTCACCGAACCTTCACAAACTTAAAATCTTTGGTTGTTTGTGTTATCCTTGGCTGCGTCCTTATGCCTCTCACAAACTTGATCCTAGATCTACTCCTTGTGTCTTCCTTGGCTACTCCAACACCCAAAGCGCGTATCTTTGTCTTGATATATCCAAACTTCGTGTGTTTGTCTCGCGGCATGTAGTCTTCCATGAGTCAGTGTTCCCCTTTGCCAACCTCTCGAAATATGTCACACATCCTACCTTACCAGTCTCCTCTCCGATGTCCCATGCTCCCTCATTCCTACCCGTCGAGCCCCTCAGTGTTGCACATACTCCGTCTCCATCACCGCAGCCCCCACAATTAGATCCTTCCCTGATCATTGTTGAGAGCACCACGGACACGAGTGATGCTGCGGCCTCTCCTTCTCCCGTGTTGTCTCCGGATGTGCTTCCCTCTCCGGTCTTGCCCTCGGACGTAGCCTTGCCCTCGGACGCGGCCCGTGTTGCTACTGCGGAACCGGGAACTCGAAATGTGCATCCGATGGTAACTCGCAGCAAGGTCAATCTTATTCGATCTAATCCTCCATCTGCGAATGTTTGTACAGGATCTTTTGATGACATTGAACCGGCTACAGTGACACAAGCCTTACGTCACACCAATTGGAGACAAGCGATGAGTGACGAATTCAATGCTCTTCTATGCAACGGGACGTGGGATCTGGTCTCTCCTAATATAGCGAGCAATGTGGTTGGTTGCAAATGGGTTTTTCGCATCAAACGAAAACCCGATGGATCTATTGACCGCTATAAAGCTCGCTTGGTTGCCAAGGGTTTTCATCAACGTCCGGGTGTGGACTTTCACGAGACTTTCAGTCCGGTTGTCAAACCCGCCACCATTCGCATCGTCCTTAGTCTTGCGGTCTCCAATGGATGGTTTATCAATCAACTCGACGTCAACAATGCATTCCTTCAAGGCACACTCACTGAAGATGTGTACATGGAACAACCACCGGGGTTTGTTGACAAGGACCATCCTCATCACGTGTGCAAACTTCGGAAAGCCATCTATGGTCTCAAACAAGCTCCTCGTGCGTGGTACTCGGAATTACGGACATTCTTGCTACAAATTGGATTCAAGAACTCTCTTGCGGATGCCTCCCTCTTTGTTCTCAACACGGCAACACATAAACTCTATGTGCTAGTTTATGTTGATGATATGATCATAACGGGCTCGTCTTCCTCTCACATTCAGCACTTCATCAAGGAGTTGGCGTCTCGGTTTTCCCTCAAAGACCTCGGTGCCCTACAATTCTTTCTTGGAATTGAAGCTACGAGGACATCCCGAGGTCTCCACTTGTCACAGCGGAAATACATTACGGATCTCCTCAATCGCACCAACATGAATGAGGCAAAGCTCGTCTCCACACCCTTGCCATCCACCTCTCGGCTCACCATTACCTCGGGGTCTCCTTTGTCCGATCCAACCGAGTATCGTCAAGTTATTGGCAGTCTACAATACCTTGCTCTCACGCGCCCGGATGTTAGCTACGCCGTCAACAAGCTGTCTCAATTCATGCATCAACCGACGGATGAGCATTGGCAATGTGCCAAACGTGTGCTTCGCTATCTTGCTGGATCTCGAGGCCAAGGTATCTTTCTTGCCGCTCACAATACTTTGTCTCTTCATGCCTTTAGTGATGCGGATTGGGCTGGCGACAAATCGGACTTCAAATCTACGGGGGCGTATATTGTTTATCTTGGCAAACATCCCATCTCCTGGTCGTCCAAGAAACAAAATGGCCACGCTCGCTCTTCCACCGAGGCCGAATATCGATCCGTAGCAAATACCTCGGCTGAACTTTGTTGGATTGGTAATCTTCTCACCGAACTTGGAGTCACTCTTCCCTTGGCGCCTACCATTTATTGTGACAACATTGGAGCTACCTACCTAAGTGCCAATCCGGTCTTTCATTCACGTATGAAGCATCTTGCACTTGACTACTTCTTCGTTCGTGGTCAAATAGAAGCTGGTACACTTCGAGTTTCTCATGTGCACTCCAAGGACCAGCTTGCCGATCTCCTCACCAAGCCACTTCCGAGGTTGTCTTTTCAAGACTTGTGTTCCAAGATTGGAATCACTACGGGTGATTCATCTTGCGGGGGCGTATAAAGAGTATTAGAACATTACTGTACATAAGGGTATTTTTGTAATTTCTTATTCCGTAATTAGGTTTAATTCTTAACCTATTGTACTTATAGCCACTTAGGGCTATTGTAATTCATAATTCAGAAATACAATTTTCAGATTTGAATTACCTTTCACATTTATAGTTAGATTTTTTGTGGTTTATTTTGATGACATCCTAATCTACAGTAAGAACTTAGACGAACACCTAAGACATCTAGAGTCAGTTATGAAAGTACTTAGGAAAGAGGAGTTGTACGCTAATCTAAAGAAGTGCACCTTTTGTACGGATAACATTGTTTTCCTAGGATTTGTAGTTAGTGCAGATGGTGTTAAGGTCGACGAGGAAAAGGTCAAAGCCATTCGAGAGTGGCTAAGCCCAAAGACCGTCGGAGAAGTCCAGAGTTTCCATGGACTCGCAGGTTTTTACCGGCGATTCGTGAAGGACTTCAGCACTATAGCCGCCCCTCTTACAGAAGTTGTTAAGAAGAATGTGGGTTTCAAATGGGGAGAAGCGCAAGAAGCAGTGTTTCAAACGCTAAAGGATAAATTGACTCACGCCCCGTTACTTATTTTGCCCGACTTTCTTAAAACTTTTGAGATTGAGTGTGATGCATCAGGTATAGGCATAGGAGCTGTCCTAATGCAGGATCGAAAGCCGATCACTTATTTCAGTGAGAAACTCGGAGGAGCAACTCTTAACTACGCCACCATGATAAGGAGATGTATGCACTTGTGAGGGCGTTACAGACTTGGCAACATTACTTGTGGTCAAAGGAGTTTGTAATTCATACCGACCATGAATCGCTAAAGTATCTGAAGGGTGAGAACAAGTTGAGTAAGAGACACGCGAGGTGGGTATAATTTATTGAAACGTTTCCTTACGTTATCAAATACAAGCAAGGTAAGGAGAACGTCGTGGCTGATGCCTTGTCCCGAAGGTACGCTCTGTTAAGTACCTTAGATGCAAGACTTCTAGGTTTTGAACAAATTAAGGATCTATATGCAACTGACCTAGAATTCGGAGAAACATATAAAATTTGCGAGAAATTTGCGGATTATTTATTTTACGATAGTCGTTTATGCGTGCCTAACTGCTCTTTGAGGGAGTTTTTTGTTAGAGAAGCCCACAGTGGTGGACTCATGGGTCATTTCAGAGTCGTCAAGACTTTGAAAACATTGCAGGATCATTTCTACTGGCCACACATGAAAAGAGATGTGGAACGTATCTGCGAGCGATGCGTCGCTTGTAAACATGCTAAGTCCAAAAGTCAGCCTAACGGTTTGTATACTCCACTCCCTATCCCGACTCATCCTTGGACAGACATATCAATGGATTTCGTGATTGGATTGCCTAAGTCTAAAACAGGAAAGGATTCTATTTTCGTGGTAGTAGATAGGTTTTCTAAAATGGTACATTTTTATACCCTGTCATAAATCAGATGATGCATTGCATGTAGCAGAATTATTCTTCAAAGAGGTAGTCCGATTGCATGGCATGCCTAGCACCATAGTTTCCGATAGGGATACCAAATTCCTTAGTTATTTCTGGAAACCTTTGTGGTCCAAGTTAGGAACCAAGCTTTTATTTTCTACAACTTGTCATCCACAAACCGATGGACAAACCGAAGTAGTAAATCGAACCCTAGGTACCTTACTATGTGCATTAGTTAGGAAGAATTTAAAAACATGGGAAGATTGTTTACCGCATGCTGAGTTTGCATATAATCATGCCGTACATTCTGCATCAATATTTTATCCTTTCGAGATCGTGTATGGGTTCAATCCTGCTTCACCCCTAGATCTATTGCCTTTACCATCAAGTGACCGAGTCAGCCTGGATGGAAAACAAAAGGCCCGGTTGGTCAAACAAATTCATGAAAAGGCAAGAAAGAACATCGAGGAGAAAACCAAGCTTTATGTTAAGCAGGCGAACAAAGGACGGAAGAAGATGACCTTCAAGCCCGGTGATCAAGTCTGGATTCACCTTAGGAAGGAGCGTTTCCCGAATGAGCGCAAGTCAAAGCTCATGTCCCGGGTCGACGGTCCATTCACTGTGACCAAAAAGATCAGCAACAACGCCTACCTGCTGGATCTACGAGGTAAGTATAATGTAAGTTCTAGTTTCAACGTTTCAGACTTAATGCCTTTTGTTGCAGATCAAGTGGATTTGAGGACAAATCCTTGAAGAAGGGGGCATGATATGATCCCGGAGGACGCTGAAAACGTGACCAACAACACTGAGGAGGACGCGACCTGTAGAGAGGAAGAAGAGGGAATCTCCGCGACCCGAGACGCCATTCCTGCGACCCGAGACGCCGATTCCGTGACCTGAGACGGCAATCCTGCGGCCCGAGACGCGACCACCTCCAGCGCGACCCGAGACGCCATTAGGTCTTTTCTGACTTAATGCCTTTTGTTGCAGATCAAGCGGATTTGAGGACAAATCCTTTTGAAGAAGGGGGGCATGATATGATTCCGGAGGATGCCGATGACGCGAGTCACTTATTTCCCGTGACCTAATTAATGACCCGACACAAGACACGAGAAGGACGCATCCCCATGTGCACGGCCAACAAGGAAGTTATCTTCTTGTTTGAAGAAACCAAGGCATTGATTAGGGCTTTTGCATGAAGACCTAGCATTTAATATAATTTTTGAATTTCCTTCTTGTTTGTATCTACATATGGCCGGTCACCCATGCAAGAACAAGGATCCAACTTTTCAAAATTAAACTTTGAATCAATATTGATTTCCTTTTGAATTCCTTTGTGAGTTCTTGGTTGTTGGTGAGTAATATCCAGCTTCCTATTGGTTGGTGTGTCATATCCAACGATCCGTTCGTTCTTCCTTGGTGTGTCATATCCATTGAAGACGAACTCGGTAAATCGAGAGCCTTCCGCAACTCTCGTGTGACCACTCGCTCCACACACCCTTGTGCAATCCGTTGCAGCAAGGCATATCCTTCACTAACCAAGTCTAGAGCGTCGATTCAGTCGGGATCGCGTCAGTTGACCTATAGTAATTTCCCAACGAAATTTTATATGGAACCAAAGACACCGAACTTGGACAGCGCGTAAACGGGGATTTGCATTTGGTAGATTACAACACATTAATCCAATCGCTGGAGAGCTATACTATTTAAAGATGTTACTAAACAAAATTCGTGGTCCCACTTCATTCGAAGATATCCGTACTATCTGTGGTCATCTAGAAATAACATTTAAATATGCATGTAGATCGTTAGGTCTTCTAGACGATGACGAAGAATATATCAAACAATAAAAGAGGCAAGCAATTGGGCAACTCCAGCGTATACGAACTCTTTTTGAAATATTATTAACAACGGAGTGTCTATCGTCTCCGCAACATGTTTGGCTAATGACATGGCACGATCTATCTGATGATGTATTATACAGACGTCATCGTTTACTCAAATTATCGGGTCTGCATTACTATACATTTACTGTGATAATATATACTGTAATATTATATACTGATTCTTTATTTACACTACAAATTTGAGCATGTCCGACGAAGAGATCCAAGACACAACTCTTGGTGAAATAGAACAATTATTACAGAAAAATAACAGATCTTTGAAAGAATACCCTTCAATGCCATTTCCTAAAGAAGCTTACAATCAATCATTGTTAAATAGATTGATATATGAAGAATTAGCGTACAATCGGGATAACTTAGAGATCGAATGTGTAAAATTGAAGTCACAATTAACAGTTGAACAACGTTTGGCTTTTGACGAAATTATAAAAACCCTTGATCAAAATAAAGGCCAAATATTCTTCTTATACGGACACAGCTGACCTGGGAAAACTTTCTTGTGGAAAACGTTATCTACAACAATATGAGCTCGAGGTAACATTGTTTTGAACGTCGCTTCAAGTGGCATTGCTTCACTTCTGTTAGAAGGAGGTCGTACAACTCACTCACGGTTTGCAATACCAATAGACGTAAACGAAGATTCGATTTGTAATATTAGATTGAATACCAATCTTTCAGAACTTATTAAACGAACGCAACTTATTATATGGGATGAAGCTCCGATGGTTCATAAATTTTGTTTTGAAGCTTTAGACAGAAGTATACGTGATATCATGAGCAGCATAAAACCTTTCTTGAAAAATAAACCCTTTGGTGGTAAAACAATTGTATTCGGAGGTAATTTCCATCAAATTTTACCGGTAATTACAAAAGGGAATAGACACGATACAATTCAAGCATGTATTAGTTCCTCTTATATTTGGAACTACTGTCGTATATTGAAATTAACTCAAAACATGTGATTGCAACTGAACAACACTATTCAGATCTGAATGAACTACAAGCATTTTCTAATTGGATATTACAGATAGGAAATGGAACACTATGTGAGCCTAACGATGACGAATGTTTAATAGATATACCTGAAGATCTATTAATCACGGAAAAATCAAATCCAATCGATAGTATTTCAGGCCATGTATATCCAAATCTTGAAACTGAATACAAAAAATCATCATTTTTTGAAGAACGAGCAATATTGTGTCCAACAAATGAAATAGTAGATGAGATAAACTACAAAAAGTTCCAGGCAGATGTAAGGAATACTTCAATTCAGATTCATTGTTCAATGTTGATTCTCAAAATGGTAAAATGTACGAATTATATAATATAGAATTTTTAAACAGTTTAAAATACCCCGGGATTCCCAACCACTGATTAACTTTAAAAAAAGGTGCTCCAATTATACTTCTACAAAACATTGATCAAACACCTGGATTATGTAATGGAACACGACTTCAGGTAACCCAACTTAGCGCAAATGTTATCAAAGGTAAAATAATAACTGGAACACATGCAGGTGACAAAGTATTTATATCTCGACTTCCTCTGATTCCAACAAATACAAATTTACCATTTAATTTTAAAAGAAAACAATTTTCTATCATGCTATGCTTCGCAATAACGATTAACAAAAGCCAATGGTAGATCATTAGTCGAGTTGGTATATCTACCAAAACCAGTATTCAGCCATGGACAATTATATGTACCAGTTTCGAGAGCCAAAACTAAAGAGGGATTAAAATTACTTATTTTGGATGATACCGGTAAATGTACAACGAAAACAACAACCGTTGTATACAAGGAACTATTTTGTAATATATAAATAAAATGTTCCAAATAAATGGAATACAATAGTTTTTTCAATGTATTTTTTGCCTTTTTATTTGTATTAAATATGTTATGAATGCATATATCATTTGGAATTGTTCCCGCGCGAAGCGCGGATACTGCTAGTTAATATATATATATATATATATATATATATATATATATATATATATATATATATATATATATATATATATATATATATATATATATATATATATATATATATATATATATATATATATATATATGCAAATTGAAATAGATAGCTTTCTCGTTGTACAATGTTCTTTCTTTCGGAAACCACAACTCTATCAGATTAGAGGGTTTGTATCTTGCTTTCATCGTATCTTTGAACACATTAAATCCACTTGGTGGAAGGAAAGAAGGCCTATTTGAAAAACAAGAAAAAAAAATCCATATCGCGTTTTCCGAATACCCCGTTCTAGTTCATAATGTCAGACTACGTTTATGTATTAGAAGAACTGATTAGAACAAATTTAATATATTTGTAATATTTTACTATATGTATTTTTATATGATTAAAATTAAAATATAATTTATACTTTTGTTTACCTAAATTATATAGTAAATTATAAATTTGTTTGTAAATATGATGGTGAATTTATGTTTTGGTTTTGTGGGAAACATGTTAATATGAATTACAATCTAATTACATCAATTGAAAAACTTGTTAACATTAGATGAGATTATATCATATTAAATTTGTTTGTAAACTGAATCAATTGAAAAATTTGTTTGTAAATTATTTGTAAATTGAAGTGAAAACTAACTTCAATTTAAATGAAAATAAAATTCATCAATGAGCTAAATTTGAATTATAAATTAAATATAGTCTAGCTACATTAATCAAAACATAAATTATTATTAAATAAATCATATTAAATTAAATTCAAATTAAAAATGGAAACTTATTAAAATTTTGAATTGTTTATCATTGATACTCAATTATCATATGTCATTTGACGTGGTTGTCATGTCAACGTTTAAAGGGAAAATCAGTTATAATTCAAATCAAAATAAAATTCATCAATTGATTAAAATTAAATTGTTAATTATATATGATCTAATTACATTAATCATAATATAAATTATTATTAAATGGGATCACATCAAATTAAATCGAAAATAAAAAAAAATTATTAAAATTTTGAATTGTTAATAATGATTATTATAATTACAATACTAATATAATGCATATAATAAAATCTTATATTATAACTTATATCATAAAATTTTAATTTGTAATTTATTACTACCACTAATAATAATAAGAATAATATATGATATACAATTCATATTATAAAACCTTATATCAATGATTAACATCATACTATTTAAATTGTTATTTAGTATTAAAATAATAATAATAATACTACGAATTGAAATATTATTTTATAAATGAACACTATTATACCTATAATCATTGAATTGTTATATATAATAATGATTATTATTTAGTACAAATTGATATTTGCATTGAAATATACAATATAATAAATATATTATAAAGTTAGATTTGCCGATTGAACTGTCATATCACTGCCGACGTGACAACACCAGAATTCAACAAACCTAAATTTTAATATATAAGGTTTGATCTGAAAGTTGTTATCATGTTTTAGGATTTATGACCTAGAATTAATACCCGAAGTTGATAAGGAGCTTTAGGTTGTTCAAAACTCGGTTTGAGGAGAAAAATGTTGAATCAATCTGAAAGGGTTGTCCTTCATGAACAATTGAGAAACGAGCACATCTGGATTCATATTGCCATCATACAAAAATATTAATATATATTTGGACCTAATTAATATTCATAAACCACTTAAAAAATTTAGAGTTTAGAAATTTATATTTTATATCTTCATCGATGTAAGACATTATAACATAATACAAAATTTATTTTAAAAATTAAAGGAATTTTCAGAAATTGGGAGATATGAAAAGCCATAAATTATAAAATTTTATATAGATCTCAATTGAACATTAATATTAAAGCATAATTATTTTTCACCGCTACACAAATCAAAACATTTTATTCATATTGTAAACGTTAAACTACAAATACTTCTCATCCAAGTACAAATGACCTCTCTCAAAATACATTTCACCTCGAATTAATTTTGAGTTACACACAACTGTAAATCTCGAAGATGTACTCCCATTGTTCAATACATTCTCGATGTATTAACCTCACATGTGAATATCTACAAACACTCACACACACAAAAACACATAAAAAAATTATCTTCAATTTATTTCTTGTGAAGTCATGCCTATTTAAGGTTCTTTTGTTATTCTTGTAAGTCCCGCCTATTTAATGTTGCCTCATGCTCATTTTATTGATTTTCTTTGTAGCACATGTATTAAATATGTATTAATGTTCCATATTTGAAATGGAGACAACAAATAAAAATCATATAAATAATCATGCATGGAAAGATTTCAAATAGATAAGTAATTGGATTTTAGAATGGGCTAATCATGCAATATTATATATATATATATATATATATATATATATATATATATATATATATATATATATATATATATATATATATATATATATATATATATATATATATATATATATATATATAATATATATATATACAAAATACAAAATATGTGCCTTGGGCCTTGGTTGAGATGGATAAGGCCTTGGCCCGACTGGTCAATTTTTTACCATTTTTTATTTCGTTTGGAAATGAAGTGTTGTATCTATTCAAACGCTCCAACGCTCTTCTCTGAAACCTTGCGTTCGAAGTAAAAGTTACACCTCATGATTTGCATCTGAAGTTATTTATATGAGTGATCATTTGATCATTCAAAAAATACAAAAAATAAAATCTTCGTTTAAATCTCTGAAGAACTCACAAAGTAAATTCGACAAGAGATTAATCTCTTCAGATCGTTGAATCCTCAATCGGGATAGTGTGGAAATTTCCAACTTAAGACACTACCAATGTAGGCCTCAATCATCCGTAAATATGATACTTTAATTAGATGTTGTTTTTCAATTCGTCATTTTTTATATTCGTTCATAATTAATACATCTAACTCATTAGTTTCAATAATCTAATATAAAAACTCTTATATGAAGGACCAATTAATTTCGAGTTGAAAATAATCACATCGAAA
The DNA here is from genome assembly GCA_036759665.1 of Gynandropsis gynandra. Taxonomy (NCBI): domain Eukaryota; kingdom Viridiplantae; phylum Streptophyta; class Magnoliopsida; order Brassicales; family Cleomaceae; genus Gynandropsis; species Gynandropsis gynandra. The sequence continues at coordinate 4,640,368 of CM071863.1, read as the reverse complement.
AGCCAGAGAACTTCAAGGGCAAAGACTTTATGCGTTGGCAACAAAAGATGTTGTTCTATCTTTGAACATTTCAAGTTGCATATGTCTTGCATCTAGATCCTCGTGAAGCCTTTAAAGAAGGTGAATGAGAGAATATCAATGCTGAAGAAAAGTTAGAAAGAGAATAAGTTGTAAAAGCTAGGGCAGAAAATGAATTTAGTTGTAAAAACTATATTCTGAATGCATTTGATGACTCTCTATATGACGTCCATTCAAAGTGAAATTCTGCACGACAGTTATGGAAGGCCTTGGACAAAAAAATATATGATTGAAGTCGCCTCTTAAGAGATCTGTGACTAGGAAGTTATTTAACTTTAGAATGATCGATGGAAAATCAGTTATCAAACAAGTGGGGGAATTTCAAATCATAATCCACGAGTGAAATGAAGAATATATGTTACTACCATCACCATTTATTTTCAGTGCATTCATTGACAAATTACCATCTTCTTGGATAGATTTTAAGAAATATTAAGACATATAATCATGGATATGAGTCTCAAAGAGTTGGTCCTGAAACTCCATATTGAAAATAGTCGGATTAGTGAAAAAGGTGACATGATCCATTGAGACAAATTCCAATATGATTGAGGCCAAGAAAAATAAGAAGAAAAAGGAAAAGATTCTATATGCAGACCTTGCTCCAAGGAAACTAGAATTAAAAAACTGCAAGGATAAAGGCAATAAAAAATTGGTGGATATGTAGAAGAGGCGGACACAGGAAAAAATATTGCTACCACAAGAAGGCACAACCTTAAGATAGTGGTCTGGGAAAGAACAACAATCATGCTAACGTTGTTGAAAATCAGTTTGTCGCTGTCATTTAGGAAAATCTAGTTTCTCACACAATTGATTGGCGGGTTGACACCAGAGCTGCTATGCATGTGTGCTTGACTAGAGAGTTATTTTCTACATATCAACAAGTTGGAGATGAAGAAAATCTATACATGATAAATGAAGCGATAGCAAAGGTTGTAGGAAAATGCAATGTGTTTCATGTTCCTTCTGTAAGGAAGGATCTGGTTTTTGGTCTTATTGTTAATAACAAAAACATTAAACTTGTGTTTGAATCTGATAAGTTTGTAATCTCTAAAGGTGGTACATTTGTTGAAAATGGTTACCTTAGTTAGGGACTCTTCAAAATCGACGGTGTTCATGGTGTAACTGATTGTGTTATGAATAAAAAAAGAAGCTTCTATGTACATGATTGAGTTCATAGAAGATTGTAGATTGGAACATGCCAATTTTTATTCTTTACAAAGAATGGTAAATTTTGATCTTCTGCCCGCGTGTTCTTTTAAAATAAACACGAAATATGGGATTTGTATATAATAAAAATATACTAGGCATCCACATAAATCTGTTGAAAAAAAAAACGAATGAAATTATTGATTCGATTCACTCGGATTTATATGACTTTCAAGCAACACCAAGTAGAGGAGGGAAACTTATTATATAACATTCATTTATGATTATAGTAAGTAATGTTATTGATATTTGATACGTACCAAATATGAAGCTTTGAGAAAATCAACTTGAAAAAAGAACAAAAATCTCAAGGCCAGATAGAGGTGAAGAATATATATCAAATGAATTTGTAGAATTTTGTTCTTCGTATGACATAATGCATTGAACGATTGCACCATACTAAAATCAAAGCAAGGACTAACTATTTTATATCTATTTTTTTTTATTTGGTCGTTTCAATTGTAATGACAATTTATTTTTTTTTAACTTTATTTGTTGATGTAGATGAAATCATAGGATTTTTTGTCCACAACAGAATGGAGTCACCAAACGAAAAAATAGAATATTAAAGGATACGATAAACTTGATGTTGATTAGTTCGGGAGCATCAAAGGTTTATGGGGTGAGGTAGTACATACTGTAAATAGTGTTCTAAATAAAATTCCACATTAGTCAAGTGATAAATATTTTTATGAGTTGTGGAAAGGGTGTTTACCAACTTATAAGACTATGAAAGTGTGGGGTTATCTTGTCAAAGTTCAAAATTATTTATTAAAAATAACTAAACTCGGACCAAAGACAATATATTGGATTTATATTGGCTCTACAAAGAATAGTTCCACTTATAGGTTTTTTGTTCATAATTCCGAAGTTCAAGGATTAACCAAAATTTATGTGATAGAATCTACTGAAGCAGAATTCTTTGAGGATATTTTTCCATTCAAGAAAAAAATCTTAGTAAAAAGAATTATTGGAGACTCATATGTTGATGGAAATATAACTTCTTCGGTTCAACAAGAAACCCAAAAGGAGTAAACATGTAAGAAGTGCCAAAAATTTTGGATATGAGTTTATGACTTTTGTTTTTGAAGGAGAACCTCTTACATATAAGGTTGCAATGGAATCGATGAAAGCGTCGTATTGGGAAAAAGCTATCCAAGATAAATGGTATTCTATTATGCAAAACAACACATGGAGGTTGGTTGATTTACCTCAAAGTCATAAAAGAATCGAGCATAAATGAATATTCAAAAGAAAGATGAGACCCAATGGAACTATAGAAAAGTACAAAGCTCGATTGGTAGCCAAAGGTTATCGCTAAAAGGAAGGAATACATTTCTTTCACATCTATACATCCGTTTTTAGAATTACATACATACGAACGTTGATTACTATTTCAACAATTCAAAATTTAGAAATTAATCAAAGGAATGTGAAACTGCATTCTTGAATGATGAATTGGATGAAGAGACCTATATGAATCAAACCGAAGAATTTGTTGTCAAAAGTTATGAGAAGAAAGTATGCAAATTGATTAAATGTCTTTAACGGACTTAAACAAGCACCAAAATAATGGCCCGAAAAGTTTGATAATACTTTATTATCAAATGGTTTCAAGATAAACAAATGTGATAAATGTGTCTATGTGAACGAGTACAAAGATGCATACATTATTTTATGTCTATATATCGATGATATGCTAATCACGGAAACAAACAAAGATGTGATCAATCGTACCAAGAAAATATTGAATTCTTGTTTTGGTATGGAAGACGTGGGAATGCCAATCTAGTTCTTGGAATACGAATTAAAAAAACTCGGAAGGCTACACTTTGACACAATCCCATTATATAGAAACCATCCTTCAAATATTTGGACATTTGATTGCAAACCGGTTGTAACTCCGTATGAGCCTAGTGTTCATCCTAAGAAGAAATAAGGGGACAATGTATCACAATTGGAGTACACGAGTGTTATTGGAAGTTTAATATACATCATGAATTGTACAAGACCAGATTTGGCATATTCGATTAGGCGACTCAATAAGTACTCATACAATCTAGGAAAATAATATTGGGTTGTATTAGTAAGAGTGTTGGGATACCTTAAACATACAATTAGTTTTGGTTTGCATTACGGTAGATATCCTCTACTATTAGAAGAATACTGTGATGCAAATTGGATTTCACAAAATATAGATACTAAGTCCACATCCGGATATGTATTATCACTTAGAAATCATCAAAACAAATGGTTGTGACACGTTTAACTATGGAAGCAGAATTTGTACCCTTGGATAAAGCTGCCGAGGAAGCATAATGGCTAAAAAACTTCCTAGAAAAAATTCCATTATGGAAAAAACATTGCTATTTGTGTTCACTGTGACAGTATGAATGCTCTTGCAAGATCAGAGAACCAAATTTAAACGATGCATATAAAACGGCGCCATAACACGATACGAGACTTACTGAAGAATGAAATAATATCTATTGACTAGATAAAATTTAAGGAAAATATCGGGGATCCATTTACTAAAGGCCTTGGTAGAGAGAGTTTTGAAGACAACTAGGAGAATTGGCTTAAAGATAATGGAATGAGTCATCACTTGGCGAAAACCTAACCTAGCAACATTGGAGATCCCATAGTCTAGGTTCAATAGGCAAAGTAGTTAAGGAAGACTCAAGTCTCATGACACACTATTAAGCATTTCCTATGCTAAAATCAAGTGTGTCTACATTGATGAGTAAAGGGATAAATCTTACGATTCTTAATAATGTTAATAGCTTTGAAATTGGAATTGATACAGACTATTCTAGATTGGAATTACCTATAATATGAGATCGATATGGGGTCACATATATGAGAATTGAAGATGGCTGAGTTCTCTAGAAATATCATGAACAAAGGATATGTTTAGGACCAAAATGAACACAACCGTAAGAATTGAAATGTGTCGGTTTGGTATGTGTGATACTTATTATATTATCTTGATTTACTACGAAACGTAGTTCAAGACTGAAATTCACTAACTCAAAGTGAATCCGATAAGTACTCACAATGAACGCTTCAAATCCAAAAGACACCTTTCAAATGCACACTTAACCAACATTCTCATAATGTGGGGTATTATTGAATTTGAACAGAAAATGTGGGGTATTAGAGCACATACATGCACATGTATTAAATATGTATAAATGTCCTATATTGAAAATAGAGACAATAAATGAACATCATATAAATGTTCATACCTGAAAAGATTTCGAATGGACAATTATATGTGTTTTAGAATTGGCTATGGGCATGCAATATATATATATATATATATATATATATTATCAAAATATGGACATTAGCCCTTAGTTGAGATGGATCGGGGCCTTGCCCCGACGTTGCGTCTGTTCAAACGCTTCGAACGCTCTTCTCAAAAACCTTGTGTCTGAAGGAAAAGTTGTACCTCAAAACTTGCACCCGAAATTATCTATATGAGTTATCACTGAAAAACACAAAAAAACTCTTGGTATTTTAATTACTTGTTGTTTTTTAATTCATCAGTTTTTAATATTCATTCATAAATTGAACATAAGAACTCATTGGTTCTAACACTTTCAGACCAAGTTTTCCAGTAGACCTTTTGTTTTTGTATCTTAACTTATCTTTAAATTGTTGCGATCTTGTTTGTATAGAGATCTTCGTTTTATCTTGGAATTTGTTGTTTACTTGCTCAAATCTAAGAGTTTGTTGTTATGTCCATATTTTTAGGCATTTTTTGTTACTAACATCTTAGTTTCTAACATATTGGGCAAAACGTTGAAGGCTTGCAGGTTGTGATTATGGACTTGTTGAAGGAGAGTTCAAGTTGATAAAATTGGTTGTCAATAAAATTAAACATTTGTTGAGAAAATTCCCAAGGGCCAAGTTTTTATGCATTAGACAATACCCGAACAAAGTATTGAAGCCTGATCAGGACGAGATCTCAATATAAGATGCATTAGACACAATATTGATAGTGAAAGAGCAAAAAAAAAAACACATGAAGAGTCTTACGTACAAATACTGGTCATGTTCATCTTATATTGAGATCAAAAGCTTTTAAGATTGTAGCAATTAATATAAAGATTGATGAACAACTACATTATAATACTTAGTCGTAGAGTAAGACTATAACATTACTGATCTTCATATATCAACATCAACAACAAAATCTAAGCCATCGAATCGAAACTATGGTTTTGAATAAGATAATTCCGACATTTGTTTGAGAATCTCCTTAGCCAAAAGTTCACCGATGAAGCGGTAAACAACTTGGGTTGGATGAATATCGTCCCAAAACATGAACTCGTTGGGGTTGGAACATGTACGGACGAACTTGTTACACATAAATGAAGATTCAAAAGTACCTGTCCCACAACATCCCCTCTTCGTCTCCTTTAAGCCTACCCAATGTATATCCAAAATTAATTTATATGAGATCCAAAAACCCAAAAGAGACACGCATGCCACATCTTGTGTCCACCCCAAAAGGAAACGTGTCTTTTGGGATCACCTAGTTAGAATACGAAAGGGTGAAATCTATGAAAGCATAAAACACGTGGGTGAAATTGAAACTTGTTAACCTACCAGTTTACTCATATAATTCACGAGTTATGTTGAATTAAGCTAGATTAAAATTTATAACAATTGGATTAGCTCATATAACACCTTTATATATAAAAAAAGTCACATGCATGGGTTTTAAAAGGTTACCGTAATATTGGGGATTCATCATCATGTCGAGCATGGGTTTATAGATGTCGGCGTAGAACATGAAGCTGCCGGTGAGATTTGCTTGCATCTCCATCAACAGTTTCTCCAACTTCTTATTATAGGCCTTGGAATTCGTGTTTTGTTCTTCAATGCACTGTCTTTCGTTCGGTAATTGAACAGCCGTCGTCATCTGAATCGGCAAACATCCTATCGGCGGTAGCCCCCCTACCGCTATTATCCGACATCCCATGCCATACAGCTTCTGAAAATTTTGTACGTTGACCACCGATATTTTGTTTTATCGTGTATGTATATATATATATACATACGTATGACGTATAAGTATAATTACCTGTATTATATCCTGTAACCGAATGAGAATGAAGTTTTGGTAACCCTCGACGCTGAACTCCAAATGCCGTGACGGTAAGTCGTAAAAATTCAAAATGAAATCGTTATTCGCCGCGCCTATGACCACCACCGCCTCGCCGATGATCTCAGCCGCCTTCTCTTCTCCGACGATCTCTTGGAGCCTCTCCACGTAACGCCCGAAAAACTCCGTCTGTTTGACGATGGAGATAGCTCCCGAAACCGAGTTGGTAATGACATCCAAGCCTGACCCGGAGGAGGCGAAGCTGACACCTGTGATAATGTCGGCGTCGGACAAAGAAGGGTCTAAGAACGGAGGAACCGTGTCTTTGATGCCGAAATACGACGCGACGAAGTCGGGGATGATTTTGCCGTTGGAAAATCTTCCGGTGGCTACTCCGCCGGGGAAATCTTTACCGTAAGGGAAGAAGTTGGCGCGAATGGGGGTGTTGAGGTGGTTGTTGTTGCCGGAGTCGACGGTGGAGTCGCCGAAGATGAGAATCGCGGGAAAACATGGGTTAGTCTGATTGGTTGCATGGCATATCGTCACAAATGTTATTGTTACTGTTATGAATGCAATCACTGATACAAACATTTTCTTTTATTTTAAAAAAGTACAAGAATGTCAAACAATAACAACTTTTAAACATACATACAAGTTCTCTAAAAGATCGTTGTATTGTTTTTAAACAGAAAAAGTTAAGTCACGCTTTTGCTGCTTTCCGAAAACTTTGGAATTTCAGTTCACTCGAAAAGTTTGGTGTTATTTGATTATACTAAATTTTCTTTTGTCTAATTATTTCATTCCACAAAGACAAAGTAAAGCTATTGTCGAAGTTTTTTAATAAAAAAATAACTAAAAATATTCCTTGGTGTTCGATTCTAATATTGCACTCCTTCCTCAACATCTCTTATTTAATCCAAGTTACAATTTAAACTTCTTCTATTTTTGGAAAAAAATTTTTTTTGAAAATTATTAGACCTTAAATAGTTTAAATGCATTTAACTAAAAAGTTATCTCAATGGTTTAAATTTGCTCAAGACCATAAATAAATTCATGATTCATGTATGTTAATGTTTGAACTTTAAATTATCATTAAATTATTAAAGTTGTTTTGTATTTGTTTGAGATTATTTAGAGTTTTAGAGAATGAATGTGATAAAAAAATTGCTAAGAGTCTATTGGGATTGATTTGGTAATAAAATAAACTTAGTGGGTTGAAATCTCACAGGTTTTTCCTAGATTGATTTGGTAATAAAATAAGTGCAGTTGGAGACAACCACTATAAAAGAAGGATCATAGAAGCTTGAAAGAATAAACAAACATTGAGTAAATTGTAAGATATACTCTCAAGGATAGAAAAATATTCTTAGAGAATTGATTGAGTGTGTAGCCGGGATTGTTAGCATTGGTAGAACTTGTGTTTTTGAAATTAGGTTTTTTGTATTCATGGTTTAACTCAAGGGGAGTTAATTTCGGTATTCTCGAGCGCATTGTAAGATGATACAAATGTATTTGAAGAATGATGTATGGATAAGAAAACAATAGTTCAGTGAAACACAATTTCTGATTTGTATATTACCGCTATACGTCGTGTCTTTAACATTTTCAACTAATATCAGAGTTGGTCACCAAAGCTAGATATTTTATCTATTGTTTGGTGTGAGATCCTAAAGATAACATGGAAGATCCAAGAGATATGTATTCTTTGAAAAGTTAGTCATGCTCGATGCATCCAATTATGGAAATTAGAAAGTGAAAATGTGTGTAAATCTCAGAGGTATTGACGAGGATGCGTGAAGTGCTATAAAGAATGGATGAGTCCACCTATGATGATAGATGAACATGAAAATTCTAAGGAGGAACCATATAATTAGTGGATTTTCAACGAAAAGAAAATCAACTTACAACATTAAATTACTTGTAACAACTTTTGCATACATGGACAATAGTGAGTTCAAAAAATTTACGAATGTGAATCTGCATAAGAAGTATGAGACACACTGGAAACCATTCATTAAGATACCTCAAATGTTAAAAAAATCGTCTTGATATCTTAGAATATCAGTTTGAGAAATTAGAGATGGATTAAAACGATAGCGTAAAAGAATTCCACGGGAAGACAAATGCACTTAACAATAAGATAAGTGTAGTTGGTCAGTGATGTGGTTAATCTCAAGTAATAAAATATATAAACTAATGCTTCCACAAGAATACAGATCGTATAGTACCAGGGTCGAACACAAGAAATTGATGCAACTCTAAAACTAGTAAACTGATGAATATGACGGTAAAAATCGATGAGTGTTTGGAATGCAAATAAAACTAAACTAACTAATTAATGGTTTAAATTCAATTAACTCAATACCACAGGTTTGGAGAGATGCCCAATAATGTAATGAAGTTCTAACATAATCATTGGTCTTAGATATTATCACGAGTTCAGGGAATTCAAGCTCTAATATAGGAACTGACTGGCATAGACTTTTCCTTTACCTAACGTGCGTACTACCAATCTTCCGATTGCGTAATATCACCCATTATGTGCATTAAGATCGCTATCCTAATCCTAGATTCAATCAACCGATCTGACATTGATTCTAAATTGATTAAATCCTAAATCATGGCTAAGTTTTAAAATCTAATCCCCTGGCATAGATGCATTAGACTTCTACAATCATTCATTCAAGTGGTATGCAAGAACGAAAGCATTAAGAACAACCAATCATTCTGAAAAACAATCAAAATACCAAAATCATTCATTCAAACGAAAGCATTAAGAATCACCAAGCATTAAGAATAAGACTTTGTTACATATCGGCAAAGCTCTATAACCTATGGCTATGGACCTACTCGGACATGAACTTAGAAAATGAAACAAGAAAGATAATTATATTCAACATGGATAAAGAATGAGATCCCTCCCTATACCGACGTCTTCAACAGATCCTCCACGCTCCGACTTCGTTGCTTCGTCCTTGTCTTTGTGTGTGTTCTGCTCTCTTTCTCCTCTCTCTACGTGTGCTCTGTTTTCTCCCTTACTTTTCGTCCGAATTGTGCTGCTGAAGCTTTCCCCTTTTTGCCCTCTTTTCCGTTCCTCTTTTCTTTCCTCTTTGGTCATCCCCTTTTCTTCCTCTCTAGCGGCTGGAATTTCCTGTTTCTTACAGCAACTGCAGTTTTCCTTTTCCGAGTGTTTTCATCCCTTGCTTTTCCATTCTTGTGTCATTGTCAACATTTTCTCTTTATTTTCCAGTCATGTAGCTCATATTCCTTTTCTCTAACCATATCTCCTCTTGGTTTACGCAGCTAGCTCTTTCCTTTTCTTGTTTTGCTGATTTTCCTTTTTTGGTTTTTGTATGTGACAAATACGACCCATGTGGGCTGGTGAGTGCCCAGCATGGGCTGGCTTGGAGAAGGGAATCCACGCGGGCTTGAAAAGATTCCGAGTCGGGCTAGAGCTGTTGGAGCAATGAGCCCGCGCGGGCTAAGGTAGACACCCCGCCTGGGGTGAGTGCTGAATGGTGATCCGTTCGGGCTTATCATGGACCCGAGGCGTGCTGTAATTGCTGGACATGGAGCCCACACGGGCTAAGGTATCAGCCCTGTGGGGGTTGCTTCTCCTTTGACGTGGAACGGTCATATTTTGTAGCATTCACTCGTCTTTGTGTCCGGTATCTCCATTCACTGCAAAACACGAGAAAATGCTAAAAGAGGACTAAATGATGCTTAATGCTTGATAAAATCCAAATGAATGATGAAAATAACTATAAAAATAGACGCAAATACTATAACAAAATAGACGTTATCAGTCAGGCATATGAAGATTAAAAAAATGGTAAATTTGTTTTGAGGTATTTACCGAAAAAATTTCCATGCTCGCAAGGTTGTGACGAATGTATCTTTAAATACTATTACATCGAGTTTCAAGGAAATTTCCATGCTCGGAAGGTTGTGATGAATGTATCTTTAAATACTATTAGGACGAGTTTTAAGGAAATTTTCGAAATTCCTGTTGCATATGATTTGGAACTTCAACTTGTACAAGATTCTATTGACAGTGATATGGCAAAAGAATTGTTCTCTAAGCAACAAAAGAAAATTTTAGGATGAATAATTTGGAAGAAAATGTGGTTTGCTAGCAAAAAAATTTGGAAAATTTATGAAGAAACGAATTGGAATAAACAACAAATACTCAAAGGAGAGACACAGAAGAACACCAAATTGAAGAACCTTGTATAAGAAAAAACAATTGGTTCATATTAATTGTGTGACTAATCTTTATTGTTTTGAATGTTAGATCATACCAACAATGGGAGATAAAGAGGTTCTAAGATTGAACATAAGGTGATAAAAAATGAATAAATGAATGACATACCTTCTTAAAAATGTGTTATTTTTAATTACATTATATGTTTGAAATTTGAGACAATTACTTGTAATGATTGTGCTTGACTATTATTCTTATATTTTTATCCACAAGTTTGTGTTTACGTGAACAAAAATCTAAAGGAAAGATTGTTAATGTTTGAATTATCATTTAATCAGGAAGGTTGATTTGTGTTTGTTTCAAATTGTCGAGAGATTTGAAAAATAGACTTGATCAAATATTTTTGATAGTCTATTGGGATTGACTTAGTCATGAAACAAATTTGGTGGGCTGAAATCTCGAACATGTTTTTCCTAAATTTTCGACAAGTGCAGTTGAAGATGACCATTATAAAAGAATGGTCGTGGAAGCTTGGAATAGTAACTAATCATTGAGTAAATTGTGAGATACTCTTATGGACATAAAAAGATCATTGAGTAGTTGCTTGAGTTTGTGGCGGGGATTTTAGCACTGGTAGAGAGTATATTTTTAACTTCATTTTTTGTATTCATGGTCTAACTCAACGGTTAGTTAATTGCAGTGTTCTTGATTGTACTTGGAGATTGATGCATAAATAAAAAAACAATAGGTCGGTGAATGATAATTTCCTATTTCTGTATTACCGCTATACGTATTGTCTTTAACATATTCAATGTACTAACTTATTTGAGGCATTACAACATAAGTTAAAATTTTACATCCGGATTCAGTCTTGGAACATGCAATCACAAAAATATGTTTAACATTAAACCATTTTAAATCGAGATGAACTAAACATTTAATGCAAATATTTTGTTGAGAACACGTCACAATGTTATGTTCTTTCATAAAGTGCAAGAATGTGCATAGTCAATATATAGTTTGGAATCATCTTTATAGTATTGATTTCAAAGAAAACAATTATGTTTGGTTCTTACACAATGAACAAGGCGATATGCTAGTTAGTAGAACCGTCATGTATTGCCTTATTATCCGATTAACACAGACTACCGAGAAGGGTATGGCTCGTATCCTTGGGAAGAACGTCACACGGGATCTCATCCTCGTATGTTCCAATGGTGATAGGCACGGCCACTTGGTTGGTCATGTTCATTTTGCCCTTCTCATGGAGGCATTGTAGTGTATAAGGCCTTGGGTGCTTCTTGACCTTTAACCCGAGTTCTTCTTCATACTCCTCGGTCGAAGATTCATATTCCTTGTCCTCGGATTCAATCTCACCATCCACATAATGATCCATTCCGTGATACTTGAAGCACTTTACGTCTCGAGCTCTCGATGTAGTGGCCTCGGCTTTTCCTTTGTCTCTTTAAGCCGTTGGAACAATTTTTACCTCGTCTTTGGCTATTGGGACAGACTTGTCATTCCTAAGATAACACGGCTTTTCCTCCCGTTGATAGCTGAATTTTCCAGCACCAAAGTTAGAACGAGCGCTCCTTTTGAGTTGTTGGAATTGATTTGTGTGGCTCTCAGAGATAGTGATTTAGAGCATACCGTTTACGCATTATAGCTTTCGTTTCCAGCCACGTCTCTATAGAGTTATCTCCATTACGTCGCCTAGAATTTACCAACTGATCCCACCAACTCAAACCGTAATCGTAGAACTCCGTTGCAACAACCCTAACCTCCTTGGTCTCGGTGTAGTGCTGGCAACCAAACAGGAGTTCGATTGTTTTCTCCCATTCCAAATAAGTGTCTGGATCAGCCTTGCCATATAATGGAGGGATTTTGAGTTTAAGATCAGCAAGGTTGTCCCTCGGGTCGTCCTTACATTCCCGAACCCCTCGGTGTCGTCTTTGACTACTTCGAGACGAGGATGAACTGCCTCGTTCGTAATAGTTACTATCCTCTTCTTGCTGAATCCTTTCTTGTTGATTGAGAGTAGGATTTACTCTTGGTCGGGCCTGACTTTCATGCCGAATCTCTGCCGAAACTCTTCCATTTTGGAGCTAAGAGTTTTATCCAATCGAGCCGAAAGAGCTTCAATCAACATCTTGTTTACTAGGCTAGTTTCTACACCGCTATCTCCCATTGTGTTTTGATTATTATATGCACAACAACCACAACGGACAACCTGCACAAGTAACACACAAAAGCAGCCCACAAGAAGAACACGTAGCACATGAGCAACCAAGAATCGTATCACAAACAATACGTAACAACGAATAAAAACTACGCACGGTTCAATCACTAGCTACCAGGTTATGAACAACCAAACAGCCGAAAAGATGAACCAATCTTTTCTAGAGCGAGCTCTAATACCACTTGACACGATCCTCTCTGGAACGACTCTCTAGAATGAAGGTAAGATGGGTAACCCTTGTTGCAGCCGAGTCGGAAGACTCATTACACAAGGCGTGTGGAACGATAGGTCACACGAGAGTTGCGGAAGGCTCTCAATTTATCGAGCTCATCTTCGAGGATATAACACACCTACGAAGAACGAACGAGAGTTAGATATTATCCATCAACAATTCCTGGATATGACACACCAACAATGGAGGATTTCTCAAAGAGAAATTCGAAATACAAATTCAGAATCAAAGGTTGAGTTCTACAATGCATGGCCGACCATATATAGGAGAAGAAGTCATGCAAGACTTCAATGTTACAATAAATGCATGCAAGCCCTGCAAGGCTTGTAATTAAATGAACAAAAAAATTCAAAATTAAAAAATCAACGTAAGATAGAATACTTCGATACAATCGACATATGAAGTCATGGGTCTTGCTGGTATGGTTAAAGCATCCTCCTCTCTAGCCCTAGCACGGGTCACGAGACCAGCGTCCTTCTTGCTCTCCTTAGGACGAGTCGCGTCTTTTCCCTTCGATTCAGCACGGGTCGAATCCTCCACAGCACGGGTCGCATCCTCTTCACTTTCCACAGAACGAGTTGTGTCTTCCTTTCTTATCTTAACTCGGTTCATGAGTCTTTCTTGTAATACTGAGACGTCCTCTTCATGTTTGGGATCCTCGACGGTGTCCATGATTATATCAATATTGCTTTGGTGGTGATAAAGATTTTTTAGAATGTAAATTCTTTATGAAAATATGCTTCATGCAAAATTATGTTATGTATTACTAAATAAAAAGGTTGATAACCAACACAAAATAAATGTTTAAAAATGTTCGTAACTTATTCTACAATTCTGAGGGGGATGTTGATATATTATGTCATGGAGATTAGAATCAATTCTTGAACTCCTAGACCATTTTTGGGACACCAAATAACCGTAGCCACTCTATCCCACCGTCAGTGCTGCTGGTACTCGTAAGTCAGCGAGTCTTTCTCACCCGACATTAGATATAGCCTGATATTCTACCTAAGTCGAGGGCTGTTTCTAGATCTCCGCTTTACGGAAAGCCATGTCTGGCTTTCATTTTGTTGAAGACGACCATAGACAGTTATAGCAGCTACCAATTTCTGTTGACGAATTCCTCAATCGGGTCTCAAGTTTTTCGTCTTTCCTATCGAGCCATAGAAGCATCACGTCAGGTATGTACAGAAGAACGGAAGAAATTCATATAAAAAGGATTTTGTTGATCTAATTTATGTCGATATGTTACCTTGGGCTTACGTGGCGATTGAGAATTAGTGGAGATAATCGCACGTAATGACAGGAAAACCGATCTTTTCCACAAAATCGATAGTTACTCATATCCGATGGCTCTCTCCAAAAATCATGCAATTATGTTGACAAACATCAATCTTTTGATATGGCAATAAACCCAAAGATCACATCATCTTCTTTGTCTCATAATAGGGTCTACTGCATTATTATCTTCTCGCAAATAATCTCTTACTAATTGCAATATCGAATCCATGCAATTCTCAGACAAATTATTTTCAGTCTTCAAATTCATCAAACGTGCAGACAGAGATAACTGTGATAAACCACTCCTACAACCATCATAAAGTGGATTCCTAGCACTTTCTAGCATTTCAAAAAAACTTTTTGCTTCTTCATTCGGATCTTCTTCAATATTTTCGTTTCTTTCACGAAATACATTTTGCACCATTTCCACATAAGGGTTCATTTCTACATCTTGTGAAGACTCAAATTTCCACAACATTACTAGGTCGTGGTGCAAAATTTTATCCATGACATAACCACATGAAATAATTAGGAGTAAAACCTCTAAAATAAAGATGCTTCCAAACAGTTCTCTCGTTAACAAATTTTTCATTCTTGCATTTGACGCGTGGACAAACCAACGTACCCGTTTCTTTGTAAACTTGTTGATTCGTCGCCATTGTCATAAACTGTGTGACGCCTTCTATAAACTCTTTCGATACGCTTTGAGATTCTGGATCAATTCTTGTGTACATCCATTGTCTAGAAACGAAAATGTTCGATCTTGATGAAGATGCCATTATAATCGCAAACACTATAGAAGATATGCGGTGAAAGATATGAGAGTTGCTTATAAAAAACGGATCAATGGTTGAGGGGTTAAATAGATTATTTATAGACGAATTAGGGACTGATTACGGACTAAGAAAATAGTTTTTCGAAAAGTCGTCCCGAATCCGTCCGTAAAATGGTTTTTAAAGTCCTAAATTTAGGGACGGTCCCGAATCCGTCCCCAATTTTTGGGACGGAAGGAGATGTCGTCCCTAATTTGGGAACGGATGTTCGACCGTCCCTAAATTTAGGGACGACAGCACCTTCCGTCCCCAAATTTAGGGACGCTCGTGCTCTACCGTCCCAAATCTGGGACGCCCTACTTATCCGTCCCTAATTGGTCCACAAATACGGACGGATTAGAGACGGCTCTTCGGTACGCAAAATTGAGGACGGATTGGGGACGAATTT
Source organism: Gynandropsis gynandra (assembly GCA_036759665.1). Taxonomy (NCBI): domain Eukaryota; kingdom Viridiplantae; phylum Streptophyta; class Magnoliopsida; order Brassicales; family Cleomaceae; genus Gynandropsis; species Gynandropsis gynandra. The sequence continues at coordinate 4,624,788 of CM071863.1, read as the reverse complement.
CATTATGCGTCCCTAATCCGTGTATAATCTGTCCCTAAATTTAGAGACGGAAATGTCAGTCCCAAAATTCCGTCCCAAATCTTGAATTTTCTAGTAGTGGCGCCACCGACCAACTCCATTTTTTTCAACGGGATGATAAAAGGTTGTTTGCATGTATAAATTGTACATCTCCATCATTTTCCTCTATAATTGATTTTTTCTTCCTTAAATTCTGAAGACGGTGATGAAAACTTAGATATCCATAAACTGTTTTGATGATCAATTTTGAACCATACACCCTTTTTATACACCATACCAAAACATCAAAATGTTAAATATGTAAGTGGAATAGTTCGAGAGAACATTCACCAGCTTCCAACTCAAGAATATGAACATCATTAATTAACAACTTCCAACCTATGTATTTTATCAACTTTCCAAATCGGACTTCTGCCTTGAGTTCTAGCCGTAGATTTTTTATTCTTTTTTCACATCTTCAAACTCCGAGAGATTCTACAGTAGTTGGAATCAGAGCCAAACATAACATGTATAAAGAGAAGTTAATGCCTCCCCCAATGACGACGAGCTTCTTCAATCCGCCGTGGTAATACTTTTTTACATTTTCATCATAAATTCATGACGATCGATCCTTCTTTCCATTCCATAGCTTAAGCTTTTCTTGTTACCTTCAACAACAACATAATGAAATACATGTCGTACTATATAATTTAGTGTAACACCCTTATTTCGGAACACCCTCAAGACTAGGAGTGGCTCAAACACATTTATAAAATAAAATAAATACTTTTATTTAAAATAAAATGGTTCAAACCATATAATGAAATTAAAAACATATATAATCATGATAAATAATAGATAGTTAAAAAAAAAAGATTATCGAGACATGTTGCACACATCTCATATCGATCCACTCTGAGCTCTCCTACCATTGCTCAACCTCATTTTTTTTGTCATAATATATACATCCACCACAAACCACAAATATGTCAGTGAGACCAATGTGTGTACGCACTACATGTCATGGATTCTCACACTCTTAACTAAACAACATAAAATAATGATCTATCATCACACTACGAAACATAGATCACTCTACCCAATCCAATCGAGTATCCTAGGTCTATCACACCGAATCACAATTCGTAGAGTCCATAAGACTGTAGCTTAGGCATACGCTCGTAAAATCCAAAGGACTCTAGCATACTAAAGATCTCACAAGATCATATTGAACACTAGCCATCAGTAATACAATGCTTCCTCGCTCGAGAGATTACCACAATCCCAATCAGTGAATCCTCGTCCAATTTCGAATTTCTCCGCCTTTTTTTCTTCTTCTCCTCTTTTTTTTTTTATTTTTTCTTCTCTTCTTCTCTCCTTTGACCGAGAGAACAAATGGTTGCCCCACTTTTCTTCTGTTTTAATTTAACCTAATATTATGTTAAATATTACTTATATACCTAATAATAATGATAATGATATAATTGGGCGTCATGGACCTTACATATAGTATCCTAAAAGCTGGAAGAAATTTATAATGATATTTGACGATAAAATAGCCTTACCATTTGAAAATCTATTAAATGGGTGACATGGTGTAGACGTATGGTGTTGAAGTTGCTTGAGGCGGCGTCCATCGACTTAAACAATGTGACTATATTCCATCGACATATAGTGAAGGAGCCAATAGATATATGAAAAATCTTACATGTAATACTGCTAAAGTTCATTTTATATTGAGATCAAAATCTCTAATACGTAATTTGGAGAATGAATCTCTTGCCGTGAATTCATGACATTTCAGTTTTTATATAATACAAGGGTATAGCTAATTAAGGAATTATACAAAAATACAGACATCTTCTAAATAATAATAGAATATCTCTAGTATCTGTAGAATATCTCTACTAATACTCCCTTGTAGTCGAAGCGTGAGGTGATAGAACACAAAGACTGGACCGAAACTAATTGAAAAGAGTGATCAGTAGGTCTTTGTTGAATATGTCCACGAACTGGCGAGAGGAGGGGACATGAAGTACTCGGACTTAACCAGCAACAATCTTTTCTCGGAAAAAACGAATGTCGATTTCGATGTGCTTCGTGCGTTGGTGCTAAATTGGGTTATGGGAGAGGTAGACTGCAGACACATTATCACAATATACTAACATTGCCAGCAAGTTTCTACGATGGCATTGGCAACGACTCGATACTCTGCTTTGGTGCTAGAGCGAGAAACAGTCGACTATCACTTGGAAGACCATGACACAAGATTATCACCAAGATAAACACAGTATCCTTAGGTTGAGCATCGCAAAATCAGTGCAACCAGCCCAATCGACATCAGAATAAGCTGTTAGTCCGATGGTGGTAGACGGTCGAAGTTGCAGACCTTGGTGAATTGTCCCTTTGATATACCGAAACACACGTTTCATGGCATGAAGATGTGGTTCCCACGGATCGTGGAGAAAGAGACAAAGTTTCCCCATAGCATACTGAATTTCGGGATGAGTAAAGGTTAGATATTGTAGTGCTCCTACAATGCTGTGGTACAGAGTCGGATCGGACACGAGCTAGCCAGAACCTACAGAGAGTTTGGGCTTCGTGTCCACCGGTGTGATGCATAGGTTACAAGAAGCCATACCTGACCTTTGAAGAATTCCTTCAGCATATGTTGATTGATGGAGGAACAAACCATCAATTTTTGGTGTTGCTATCACGCCCAAGAAATGGTGAAGACGAACAAGATCGGACATAGAAAATTCAGTGCTGAGGGAAGAAATGATCTAATACAGTAGCCTTGTCAAGGAAGCGGTTAGTATGATGTAATCGACGTAGAGGAGACGCATAGCTTTCTCTTTGTTTCGACGAAGCACGAAGAGAGATGCATCATTGCGGCTTTCGATAAAATTGAGAGGTGAAACCGTTGGTTCCAAGCTCGAGGGGCCTGCTTCAAGCCATTTAAAGATCTCTTTAGTATACACACATAGTCCGGATGAACTGAATCACAAAATTCCGGAGGCTGGAACATGTACACGGTTTCCTTAGGGTTGTCATGAAGGAAGGCGTTTTTCACATCGAGCTGTTAAATAGGCCACTTCCGTGAGACTGCAATACTGAGAACAGTCCGTATGGTGGTCGGTTTAACCACATGACTGAAAGTCTCATCATAATCGATTCCTTGTTGTTGTAATTTTTCGGTAGCCACAACACGAGCTTTATACCGAGCCAATGAGACATCTGCATGAAACTTATGACGAAATAACCACATGGACCGAACAGCATTAGCATCCGAGGGACAAGGAACCAAGTCCCACGTACCAATTTAATCAAAGCATCAAAATCATCTTTCATTGCATCGTGCCAATTAGGATCCTCACTAGCATTAACATGGGAAGATAGAACAAGGAATATCATGGTGGTATTAAGGTTGAAGATCGGTTTGGTTTTGGTGATGCCATGTTGACTCCTTATGACCATGGTATGGGTATGAGGAGGGTTTGCTTGTGGTACGGTAAACACGAGTACTTGTGGTGTGGTAGACACGGGTGCTTAGGGTACAATAAATACGGTTATATTGGGTAAGGAGATGGCGTAGGGGTAATTGGTCGGCATCCATGTTGTGGTCAAGGAACTCCTAAGTTTTTGGGGTGGCTGGGTGAGGTGAAGCAAATGGGTATGTACTCTCATCAAATACAACATGTCGTAAAATGATTATACGTCGAGTGTTGAGATCAAAACAACAGTAACCTTTGTGATTGCTCAAGTACCCAAGGAACACACAAGGGGTAGAACGTGGAGCTAGTTTGTAAGGTGAGATAGCAATGAGATTGGGATAACATAGACAACCGAAGACACAAAGGTGATCAAGAGAGATAGGCTTTTGAGTGAGTTTGATGTGAGGTATGGAGTTGTTGATCGAGCTTGAGGGAAGGATATTTATCAGGTGGACAACAACATGGAGAGCTTCTACCCAAAATTCCGAGGCCATAGAGGCTTGAAAGAGTAAAGTGCGAATGACATTATTGATGGTTCATATCATGTGCTCGGTCTTCCCATTTTTTTGGGATGTTTGAGGACAAGAAAAACGAATTGAGATTCCATATGAATCCAAGAAGCCACAGAAAAGGTGATTATCGTATTCTCCCTCATTATCACATTGCAAAAATTTCATGTTTTGGCCATATTGTTTTTAGACGAAATAGTGAAAGTGGAGGAACTTGGCAAAGACATCGATTTTTCGTCGAAGGGGATAGACCCAAACATATTGATAAAATTGATTGAGAAATAGAACATAATATTTGAGCTCGCTAATGCTTGGTATAAGGGACGTCCATATGTCGGAATGAATGATATCAAAGGAAGATTGAGCAACAGAAGACGATTTATGAAACGGCAAACAAACGTGTTTCCCAAGATGACAAGCATTACAAAGATGTTTTGTGTTGTACTTATTAAGACAAAATAAACTCAAGAACAAAAGGATTCGAAAAGTGGAATCCCCGGGTGCCCTAGACGTTGATACCAAGTGGTAACCGAGGTGAGAAGAGCTTTGTGAGGTGTGGAGGGTAGAGCGCATGATAACATGGGGAGAACATGATATAAGAGACCCGAGCTACACTACAAAAAAACTGGCGCTTTCCAACGGACATATCCGTTGGAAAGCACCGAAAATCCGTTGGAAAAAGCTGTTTCCAACGGAAACCAACAAATTTCCGTCCGTTGCGAAAAGTTCGTTGCAAATGATGATCCTTTGCAATTCGTGACGGCGTTCCAACGGATAATATCCGTTACACATTTGCAACGGATCGGCAACGGACTTCGCCGTTGGAAAAAAAGTAACGGAAGCCCGTTGGAAAACGTTGTGACGGATCACCGTTGCCACTCTTCAATTGACGGCCGTTGGACGGCAACGGCTGTCCGTTGCAAAATTAGGCGGGGGAAAAATCTTTTGTGCAACGGAAATCAGTTGCCATGTGGCGGGAACTTGCAACGGACGACCGTTGCAAACTGGCGGGAAAGATTTGGCGGGAAAACAATTTCAACGGAATCTCGTTAGCTATGCCAACGGATGTCCGTTGCAAACTGGCGGGAAACGATTTGGCGGGAAACCCAGTGCAACGGATGACCGTTACCAGTGCAACGGATGACCGTTACCAGTTCCAACGGATGCCCGTTGGAACTTTTGAAAAAAAAAGATAAAAAAAAATTTAAACCTAAAAAGGTTTTTAATAAAAATATTAAAATTATATTACAAAACAACAAAATTAAAACTATTTCCTATTACATATCGTTTAGGTCGGTGACCGGAAAGGGGCCGGCCGTTGCAAACTGGCGGGAAAGATTTGGTGCGAAAACATTTTCAACGGAAACCCGTTGGAAATGCCAACAGATGTCCGTTGCAAACTGGTGGGAAACGATTTGGCGGGAAACCCAGTGCAACGGATGACCGTTAGGGAAACGATTTGGCGGGAAACCCAGTGCAACGGATGACCGTTACCAGTGCAACGGATGACCGTTACCAGTTCCAACGGGCATCCGTTAGAACTTTTTGAAAAAAAAATAAAAATAAAAAATTAAAACTAAAAAGGTTTTTAATAAAAATATTAAAATTATATTACAAAACAACAAAATTAAAACTATTTCCTATTACATATCGTTTAGGTCGGTTGCGTCGTTATCATCCCCACCATCACCACCACCACCACCTCGAGACGGAGTTGCATCCGAATCGAGCCCCGGTTCTTGTTGCGGTGTTGATCCCCTCACCTGGCCCGACAACAACTCAATGACGCTTTCCAAATGTTGTATTTTAGATGATTGTTGCGCCATTTGAGCTCGATGATCTCGAAGTTGTGATTCGAGATCTTCGATCCGCCGTTTTTGAGAAAAACTCTCTTGCACCGATGGAGGTACCGACGGGACGTCCTCGAGTATGTCCTTTTGAAGCGCTCCGAGACCGTACAGACGTCCCTTATACGGTTTCACCGACTACAAAAAAAATAAAAGTAACGTTAGAATTTAACAAATTATTTGATTAATAATTTATAAACAAAATAATAACTTCTTACCTCTAATTAAATTTGGTCCTTTTGTAAAGGACTAAGGTCGTCGGGGCTTGAACCGCAAGCCTGCGATTGCTGTGTGATCTTCTCTGTCACAGCTCTCACGGTTCGGACTGCTCGAGGATCGACGAGTTCCGATTCGTCGGCCTCTTCCCCGACAACCGACTTCTTCTTTGCATGGGTTTCTAATACCACTTCAAGAAGAGTCGGTTCTCTTCCCATCCGTTCGTCTACAATATAAAAAAGTTTTGTTAGATAAATATTTAAATGAATAAAAAATCTAAATAATTTAAAATTTACCAATTATTTTTTTCTTTTCGTGAAAGATTTTGATCCCGAAGTATGGCGATGGGGACCATCTCCGGGAACCTTCTCACCCGTAGCGATTTTTTTTGCCTTCTCGCTCTTGGCCTTGAATGCCGCGGACTCCCAATGCCTAATCAATTTGTTGAAGACCGTTTCGGTTGCCTATTTCGGTCTACTGTTGTTGGCGTAGTAGTTCCGCTTTGCACCATTCATCATGATGCGCATCCGAATCTGCATGTTGCGCACCCATGCAGTGAAGATGCGCGTTGTATGAATTCGGCGCCATCTGTATGAACGCTGCAAACAAAATTATGTTATTAGTAGTTTTCATATATATATATATATATATGTAATTATAAAATTGAAATATAATTAAAAAAACTTACCACAAAAGTGCGCCACCATCGCTGGCGCACAACTTCTGGCGTAACTTGCCAAGAATAAAACAGATCGTCTTGTAACGATCCTTGGATCATGTTATTATTTGTGTGTCTTAACACATCATCCTCATCAAACCTGCATAGCAAAATACAAAGTTAGATAATATTTACGAAATTTAAATAAAATTCATAACAATTACAATATAATTACCATAACGTTCCAGGAGAACGTTTGGGATCGATGATCGGAAGGGTTGGACGCCCATCGAAATCATCGATCAACGCATCGATATCAACCATATCGTCCTCGTCAACAAATATCGGCGGTGCCGATACTGGAGACGGAGTACGATATGGTGGTGGTGGCGGCGGGGGAGGCGCTCTCGCGGAACCGGCCAACATTCCCCCCATTCTCATAAAACGTCTAGGCCTCATTTTTGTAAGTTTTGGTAGTGTTTTAGAATTCTGGATTTGTTTGGTGTTGAAATAAGAAAAAATCGGTCGCAACATATATATATATATATATCGGATTTTCCAATGGCCAATCCGTTAGAAATTGTAACGGATGGCCGTTGGAAAATAACGTCATCGCAACGGAATGATTAAATTGACGTGACGTTTCGAATTCCCAACGACTATCCGTTACAATTTCTAACGGATGACCGTTGGAAATTTGTATTCCCGATGCAACGAACGGCTAAATGGCGGCTCATCTGCCTTTCCAACGGTCGTCCGTTAAGAAATTGTAACGGATGCCCGTTGGAAACCTGAAAAACGGTTGGGAAAAGCTGCAAATTCTGCAGTCATCATTACTTTTCCAACGGACATCCGTTGGAATTCTAACGGATGCCCGTTGGCACCGAACATGTGGCGTCAATACGTGGCGTCAAGCGTCAACACGTGGCGGCAATATACCATTAAATGGTTCCAACAGACATCCGTTAACATTCCAACGGATGTCCGTTGGGATCTGTGAAAATTGAGAAATTTTTTCTAAGTGTCGGGTGCGAATTTACCCTTATAACGGTCCAGCGGTCATCCGTTAACAATATCAACGGATGACCATTGGGATTGTTGAAAATCCAGAAATTTTTTCTAAGTGTCGGGTGCGAATTCGTGGTTCAACAACCGTTAATAGTTTCAACGGGCAATCGTCAACATTGGTATTAGATTATTTTAATTTATTATACATCAAACATCGTTAACATAACATGTTCGATTGTATTAACATTTCGATTATTCGATTACACATCATACATCAAACATAAAACATCGTTCATTGACGGTATACGTCATTTACATTACACATCATATACATGTATTACACATAATAAACATTATTGTATTTACATTTCTTCTTCAGTAGATTCATCGATGGGCGAGTCGTCTTTCGCTTGTTCATTGAATTCATCGCCGTTTTCATCTTCAGCATCTTCCGGTTCAACGTCTTCATAATCGCGTATGAGTTCTCCGTCTATGTCATTCCTCGCAAGAATCTCCTCGCGATCTGTATCAATTAAACGAATCCGCTGCGGATGATCGGGTTACAACGGCTCTTCTTTATCATCAGAGCTTATGATCCCTCGTGGCTTGATCTTTACTACGGACCACCACTCATCTCTTCGACGTTTCAATGTTGTTGGATATTGCACATAACATACTTGATCTGCTTGATCTATTGTGATGAATGGATCATATTTACCATATTGTCGTGCCGGCTTGACGTCAATTCCTCCCTATTGGTTTTTTCGTATTCCACGTCCTACGGTTGGGTCAAACCACTGACATTTAAAAAGCATAACCNCACCGTAGCGATTTTTTTTGGCCTTCTCGCTCTTGGCCTTGAATGCCGCGGACTCCCAATGCCTAATCAATTTGTTGAAGACCGTTTCGGTTGCCTATTTCGGTCTGCTGTTGCTGGCGTAGTAGTTCCGATTTGCACCATTCATCATGATGCGCATCCGAATCTGCATGTCGCGCACCCATGCAGTGAAGATGCGCGTTGTATGAATTCAACGCCATTTGTATGAACGCTGCAAACAAAATTATGTTATTAGTAGTTTTCAAATATATATATATGTAATTATAAAATTGAAATATAATTACAAAAACTTACCACAAAAGTGCGCCACCATCGCTGGCGCACAACTTCTGGCGTAACTTGTTAGGAATAAAACAGATCGTCTTGTAACGATCCTTGGATCATGTTATTATTTGTGTGTCTTAACACATCATCCTCATCAAACCTGCATAGCAAAATACAAAGTTAGATAATATTTACAAAATTTAAATAAAATTCATAACAATTACAATATAATTACCATAACGTTCCAGGAGAACGTTCGGGATCGATGATCGGAAGGGTTGGACGCCCATCGAAATCATCGATCAAGGCATCGATGTCAACCATATCGTCCTCGTCAACAAATATCTGCGGTGCCGATACTGGAGACGAAGGACGATATGGTGGTGGTGGCGGCGGGGGAGGCGCTCCCGCGGAACCGGCCAACATTCCCCCCATTCCCATAAAACGTCTAGGCCTCATTTTTGTAAGTTTTGGTAGTGTTTTAGAATTTTGAATTTGTTTGGTGTTGAAATAAGAAAAAATCTGTCGCAACATATATATATCGGATTTTCCAACGGCCATCCGTTAGAAATTATAACGGATGGCCGTTGGAAAATATGTCATTGCAACGGAATGATTAAATTGACGTGACGTTTCGAATTTCCAACGGCTATCCGTTACAATTTCTAAAGGATGACCGTTGGAAATTTGCATTCCCGATGCGACGGACGGCTAAATGGCGGCTCGTCTGCCTTTCCAACGGTCGTCCGTTAGAAATTGTAACGGATGCCCGTTGGAAACCTGAAAAACGGTTGGGAAAAGCTGCAAATTCTGCAGTCATCATTACTTTTCCAACGGACATCCGTTGGAATTCTAACGGATGCCCGTTGGCACCGAACACGTGGCGTCAATACGTGGCGTCAAGCGTCAACACGTGGCG